>JAEOAE010002173.1:0-36408 GCA_036365155.1 Meriones psammophilus
ATGCCTTCAATTCCATCACTCAGGAGGCAGACGATGTGTATCTTATTGAACTGGATGTCAGCATTATCTATTCAAAGAGTTGTAGGAGAGCCAGACATATATAGTAAGACAGAGCCTCCCCTAAAAGTCAATCAAACAAACACAAAATATTAAAAGAACTCAGAGGTCTTTACTGAAGCTTCTACAAGTAATTATACATTCACTCCTGTTGTATATTTATTCTCCAGAAATCTGCACTGCCCCAGCTTAAACTGTAACTTCAATGATATCTTACTAAAAGGGAATGCATGTTTAAACAGCTTAAAATAGAAAGATGAAAATATTAACAATGTAAATGCTGATCATAAATAAGCAACATAAAACAGGACAGATGGCTCAGCAGTGAGAAGTTCTTGCTGCTTTTTCAAATAATTGGGCTCAATTGTCAGTGATTACCTGGGACCCACTACTATCAATTGCTATAAGTTCATGAGTTCTGAACGCATCTTTGGACTAATGTGATGATCAGGCACACAAGAGGTTCATATTCATACGTACAATCAAAATACTCATATTCAGTAAAAATTAAAAGATCCCAGATGGCAGGGCTGATTGCATACTGTAACTAATCAGCATTGTAGCAGAGACTGTACAGTGACAAATAGTTGGAACTGTTGGCCCCAAACACCATTGACTGTGTTTACCAGGTGATAAGAAACCCAATGATGAGAAAAACAATTGGGTTCAACCTCAAAGCACCCAGCTAATCCCTGGAAAATTTCCTGGGCTATTGGGGCAGGAGTAAGGTTTTCAAGCAAATATACCCAAGAAGCATGTCCTGATCACCTTCCCAGGCTGAACTGCACACCCCAGGTCAACAGAGACTGGGAGTCCCAGTCTCAAGAAAACCCCACAGGGAAGGGAGCAAGTGGGACTGACCGAATGTCACCCAGTCTATCCCTGGAAAAGGTCCTGTAGACCTGTGGGTGCACAGCAGCCAGCCCTGAGTGGGGCTCCAGCCACCAGCCCCACACACATGACTCTCCATCACAGACAGAACTGTGTGCACCAGGTCACTAGAGGCTGGGTTTCTCTGTTGGGTGAAATCCCACAGGAGGAAACAGCAGGTCCCAGCTTAGAGCACTCATCTGACCCCACCACCACCACTATCACCACCACATATGGGAATATTCTTGGGAAAAGTTCTCATGTTCCTGTCCAGTCACCAGCATGGAGCCACCATTCGCAAGCAAGTGCCTATGCACTCTACACGCCCCCCCAACAGTACAGACTGGGTCTTCCTGTTGGGAGAAAACCCAAAGGTGGGGGAAATATCTGGCCCTACCTCAGGACACCTAGCTCCAGAAAAGTTTTTGGTTATCCACAGGCTCCAGACTCTAGCCTCTTGCTGCACACATGAGAGTGGTGCTTATGTGCCACTGATTACCACTTGGGTACTGGGGAAGAAAGCTCCAAACTCAGACCTCCAGAAGCCTGGGTTCCCTGAGATCAATCTTCAGATACTGCCCCAAGGGACAACCAATTTTTCCTAACTAAACTGACCAAACCATGGGGCACCCAGGTTACAGCAGCACTCTCTAAATTTACAGAAAGAAACCCAGCAGCAGGGCAGCTGTCTCCAGGACTTCTCTGGATGAGAGGATAGCCCCCTTTACTAACAAAGGCCACAATTAGTACTCAGGTCTGTGTACCTGAGGTGAGCTGTGGCAATTCCTGAAAAGCACCTGCCATTCAGTGACCATACCCACAAAGCTGAGGAGGCCTCCTTTGGGAAAAATCATCTTCCTGCCAACAGGATTCTCCCCACCACAGGATTCCAGGAAGCACCAGAAACTAACACCCAACACCTAAGATAGCCAAATGGGTAGAGACAAGTGTAAAAGCTCAACCAACAAAAGACAGAGCAATATGGCATCTCCAGAACCCAGTTATTCAGGGGCAAGCAGCCCTGGACACACGAGGGTAAATGAAATTCAAGAAGATGACCTTACATCTGTGCTTATGAAAAGGATAATAGAGGAAAAAATAAACTGCGTAAAGACCTAGATGAAGACAAAGTCAAACAGATTATTGCCATTTGCAAAGAAATGGAGGAAGATAAAGTCAAACAGATTATTGCCATTGTTAAAGAAAGACAGGAAGTTGCAACCAAACAATTTGTGGCCTTTAGAGAGGAAATATTTAAATCACTGAAAGATATTAAAGAAACAGAGGATTGTTCGAACAAACAGCTGAAGGAAAATACAGTCAGAGAAGTGAAGGAAATCAATAAAATGGCTTAAGATCTGAAAAGAGAATTGGAAAAAAATTAAAGAAAACACAAGTGGAGGAAACTGTGAAGAGAAATAACTTAGGGAGGAAAAGAGGAACTACAGAGGTAAGCATAAGCAATAGACTACGAGAGATGGAAGAAAGAATCTTAGGTGTGGAAGACACAATGGAAGAAATAGATGTAGCTATCAAAGAAAATGTTAAATCTAAAAAATTCCTGACATAGTCCATCCAAGACAACATGAAAACCTAAAAATAATAGGAATAGAGGAAAAAGAAGATTCCCTCCTCCAAGGCCCAGAAAATATTTTCAACAAAATCATAGAAGAAAATTTCCCTAACTTAAAAGAGAGGTCTATAACACTACAAGAGGCCTACAGAACACCCAATAAATTAGACCAGAATAGAAAATCCTCCCACCACATAATAAACAGTAAGTATACAGAACAAAGAAAAAATACTAAAAGCTGCAAAGGAAAAAGGCGAAGTAACATATAATGGCAAACCAATCAGAATCACACCTGACTTCTCAACAGAGCCTATGAAAGCCAGAAGGTACTGAACAGATATCATGCAGACCCTAAGAGAACATAGATGTCCACCCTGGCTACTATACCCAGAAAAAGTCTCAGTCATCATAGATGGAGCAAACAAGATATTTAATGACAAAGACAAATTTAAGCAATACCTACACACAATCCAGAGGTACAGAAGCTCCTAGAAGGAAAACTACAACCCAGGAAAGCTAACTACATTTAGGAAAAGATAGGGAATAAATAATTTCACTACAGGAAAACCAAGCACACAAACACACTACCACAACCAATATCAAAATAAAAGGAACGAACAGCAACAGCCACTGCTCATTAATTTCCCTCAACATCTAATCACTTAACTCTCCAATAAAGACACAGACTAACAGAATGGATACGTAAACATGACCCAACAGTCTTTTGCATACAAGAATCACATCTAAGTCACAAAGGTAGACATTACATAAGAGTAAAGAGCTGGATGGGTCCAAGCAAATGGACCTAAGAAACAAGCAGGAGTAGCCATTCTAATATCAAATAAAATATATTTTCAACCAAAATTAATCAAAAGACATATGGAAGGTCATTTCATACTCATCAAAGAAAAATTCTGCCAAGAAGAAATCACAATTCTGAACATCTATGCCTCAAATACAAAGGTACCCACGATTGTAAAAGAAACATTAATAAAACCTAAACCACACACAGATTCCCATACATTACTAGTGACAGGCTTCAACACCCCACTCTCAACAAAGTACAGGTCAACAAAACAAAAATTAAAAAAAAAAAAACAATATCTCTAACAGAGCTCATGAATCAAATGGACCTAACAGACATCTACAGAACCTTACACCCAAACACAAAAGAATTTACTTCTCAGCACCTCATGGAACCTTCTCCAAAATAGACCACATCATTGGTCACAAAGTGAGCCTCAAGCTATACAAGAAGATTGAAATAATCCCTTCTATACTATCTAATTACCGTGGTCTAAACCTGGACCTCAACAACAACAGAAATAGCAAAAAGCCTACATACACATGGAAAGTGAAGAACTCACTACTAAATGACAGCTGGGTCAGGGAAGAAATAAATAAAGAAATTAAAGTCTTCCTAGAATTCAATGGAAATGAAGACACAACATAACAAAACTTCTGGGACACAATGAAAGCAGTGCTAAGGAAGTTCATAGCACTAAGTGCCTTCAAAAAGAAATTTATAACACCTCATACAGTCAACAATGGCTCACCTAAAATCCCTAGAAAAAAGAAGCAGACACACCAAAAGGAGTAGAATAATCAAACTCAGGGCTGAAATCAATAAATTAGGAACAAATAAAACAATTCAAAGAATCAATGAAACCAAGAGCTGGTTCTTTGAGAAAATCGAGATAGACAAACCCTTAGCCAAAAATAACTAAAAGGCAGAGAGACACTATCCAAATTAACAAAATCAGAAATGAAGAAGAGAAAACAATAGACACTGAAGAACTCCAAACAATCATTAGGACTTACATCAACAGTCTATATGCCAAAAAAATTGAAAAGTCTAAATAAAATGGACAATTTTCTTGATCAATTCCACTTACCAAAGCTTAATCAAACCAGGTAAATCAATAAAAAATAGTCCTGTATCCACTAAGGAAATAGAAGCAGTCATCAAAAATCTCTAATTCACCAAAAGCTCAGAGCCAGATGGTTTCAGTGCAGAAATCTAACAGACCTTCAAAGAAGAGGTAACTCCAGCTCTCTTCAATCTATTCCACAAAAAGAGAAACAGAAGGAACACTACAAAACTCATTCATTGAAGCCACAGTTACCTTGTAACATAAACCCAGAAAGACCCAACGAAGAAAGGTAATTTCAGGCCAATCTCCCTTATAAACATTGATGCAAAAATACTTTACAAAATACTTTGCAAACCCAATACAAGAACACATCAAATATATCATCCACTATGACGATATAGGCTTCATGCCAGGTATGCGGGGTAGTTCAATATACAAAAATCCATCAATGTGATCTACCATATTAAAAACTGAAAAAAAAAAAAAACACATGATAATCCCCTTAGATGCTGAAAAAGCATTTGAAAAATCCAGCATCCATTCATGTTTAAACTATTGGAGAGATCAGGGATACAAGTCACATACCTAAACATAGTAAAAGGCAATATACAGCAAGCCTGTAGCCAACATCAAACTAAACGGAGAGAAACTTACAGCAATCCCACTGAATTCATGGACAAGGCAAGGCTGCTCACTCTCTCCATATCTCTTCAACATAGTTCTTGAAGTCCTTGCTAGAACAAGAAGAAAATTAAAGGAGACCAAAAGGATTCAAATTGGAAAGGAAGAAGTCAAAGTATCACTATTTGCAGATTATATGATAGTACACCTGAGTAACTCCAAAACTTCTACCAGGGAACTCCTACAGATGATAAAGACCGTCAGCAAAGTGGCTGGATACAAAATTAACTAAAAAAAATCAGTAGCCCTCCTATATACAAAAGATAAAAGGGCTGAGAAAGAAATTAGGGAAACAACACCCTTCACAATAGCCACAAAGGACATAAAGTACTTTGGTGTGACCATAACCAAGCAAATCAAAGACTTGTATGAAAAAAATTTCAAGCCTCTGAAGAAAGAATTAGAAGAATTCAGAAGATGGAACTATCTTCCATGTTCATAGTTTGGCAGGATTTACATAGTAAAATTGGACATCTTACCAAAAGCAATCAACAGATTCAATGCAATTTCCATCAAAATACCAACAGAATACTTTGCAGACCTTGATAGAAGATTTCTCAACTTCATATGGGATGTAGTGAAAGCAGTCCTTAGAGGAGTTTTAACAGAACTAAAGGCCTTCATAAGCTATTGGAGACATTCCATACAAGCAACTTAATGGCACACCTAAAAGCCCTAGGAAAAAAGAAGCAGGCACACCCAGCAGGAGTAGACCACTAGGAAAAACCAAACTCAGGACTGAAATCAATAAATTAGAAACAAAGAGAATAATTCAAAGAATCGATGAAACCAAGAGCTAGTTCTTTGAGGAAAAAAACAAAACAAAACAAAACAAAAAAAAAAAAAAAACACAGACAAATTCTTAGCCAAACTAAGTAAATGGCAGAAAGACACTATCCAAATCCACAAAGTCTGGAAAAAAAAAAAAGATATAACAGACACTGAGAAAATCCAAAGAACCATTAACTCTTATGTCAAAAGCCTATATGCCCCAAAATTTCAAAATCTAATTGAAATATACAATTCTCTTTAGATTCCACTTACCAAAGTTGAATCAACATCAGGTAAAGATATTAAATAGTCTTATAATGTCTAAGGCAATAGAGGCAGCCATCAAAATACTCCCAACCAACCAACAAAAAAAAAAAAAAAAAAAAAAAAAAAAAAAAAAAGCCAAGGGCCAGATGATTTCAGAGCAGAATTCTACAAGACCTTCAAAGAAGAGCGAATACTGATATTCTTCAAATTATAATACAAAATAGAAATGGATGCAACATGACCATACTCCTTTCATAAGACTACAGTCACCTTGATAAATCCTCAAAGATCCCCCAAAAGAAAGAGAACTTCAAACCAATCTCTTTTATGAACAATGATGCAGAAATACTCAATAAATACTCACAAACCAAATCCAAGAACATATCAAAGATATCATCCACCATGACCAAGTAGGCTTCATCCCAGGCATGCAGGGGTGGTTAGGTATATGGAATCCATCAATGTAATTCACCATATAAGCAAATTGAAAAAAAAAAAAACACAGGATCATTTTCTTAGATGTTGCAAAAGCATTTGACAATATGCAACAGTTATTCTTGTTTAAAGTCTTGGAGGGACTGGGGACAAAGGCACAGATCTAAAAATAGTAAAGACAGTGTAAAGAAACTTAATAGCTAACATCAAACTAAATGAAAAGAAAGTTAAATTAATTCCACGGAACTCGGGGACAAGACAAGGCTACACACTCTCTCCCATTCTCTTCAATACAGTACTCAAAGTCCGATCTAGGGCAATAAGACAACTAAAGGAGATCAAGGGGACACAACTTGATAAGGAAGTAGTCAAATATTACTATTCACAGAAGATATGACAGTATACAAAAATGACCCCAAAAATTCTACTGTAGGGGATTCCTATAGTTGAAAAACACTTCAGCAAAATGGCTGGATATGAAGTTCACTAAAAAAAAAATTAGTAGCACTGCTGTATACAAAAGACAAATAGACTAAGAAGGAATTAGGAAAATAACACCCTTCACAATAGCCAGGAAAAAGAAAACATAATGTATCCCGATTTTATCCTCAACAAGCAACAAGCCAGTGAAAAACATATATATATATATATATTCAAGTCTCTGAAGAAATAAATTGAAAAAGATACCAGAAGATAGAAATATCTCTCATGCTCTTGGATCAGTAGGATCAACATAGTAAAAATTGCCATCGTATCAAAAAAAATCTACAGATTCAATGATATTCCCATCAAAATATCAACACAATTCCTTAAGGAACTTGAAAAAACAAATTTTAGCTTCATATGGAAAAATTAAAAAAGCCAGAATAGCTAAAACAATCCTGTACAATAGCAGATATTTAGTAGGTATCACCATTTTTCATCTCAAGCTCTATTATAAATAAATAGTAATAAAAACTACATGGTACTGTAATAAAAACAATCAGTGGATCAATGGAATTGAAGTGAAGACCCATAAATAAAACCACACACCTATGGCCACTTGTTTTTTGACAAAGAAGTCAAAACCATGCAATGGAAAAAGGACAGCATCTTCAACAAATGGTGCTGGTCTAACCTGAAGTTTACATGTAGAAAAATGAAAATAGATCCATATTCATCACCCTGCACTAAACTGCAGTCCAAGTTGTTCAAAGACCTCAACATAAAACCAGATACACTAAATCTGTCAGAAAAAAAAAAAAAAAGTTGAAATGATCCTCGATCTCACTGGCATAGAAGGTAACTTCCTCAACAGAACACCAAGAACACTTACTCTAAGATCAAGAATTAATGAATAGGATCTCATGAAACAAAAAGCTTCTATGAAATGAACAACTCTGTCAATAGAACAAAATGACCGCTTACAGCCTGACAAAAGATCGTCACCAACCCTTCATACAACAGAGAGGGCTAATAAACAAGATATATAAAGAGTTCAAGAAATTAAACTCCAGCAATCCAAATAATCCACTTTAAAACTGGGGTACAGAACTAAACAGAGATTTCTCCACAGAGGAATATCAAATGGTGGACATTAAATGCTCAATATCTGTAGTCATCATGGAAATGCAAATGACATTCCATCTTAAACCCATCATGGCTAAGGTCAAAACCTGAATTTAACAGCAAGCTAGTGAGAATGTGGAGAAAGAGGAGCACTCCTCCATTGCTGGTGGGAGTGCAAACTTATACCACCACTTTAGAAATCAATCTGATGCTTTCTCAGACAATTGGAAATAGTGTTACTTCATGACCCAGCTCTACCATTCCTGGACATATATCAAAAAGATGCTCCACCATTCAACAACGATATTTGCTCAACTATGTTCATAGCATAATAGCCAGAATAGGGAAACAACTACATGTCTCTCAACTGAACCATTGTTTTACAGAACTTGTGGTGCTTTTACACAATGGAATGCTATTTGGGTGTTTAAAAAAAAAGGAAACCATGAAATTTTCAGGCAAGTGGATGAAACTAGAAATGATCATCCTAAGTGAGTTATTGCAAAACCAGAAAGACATGCATGGTATTTACTCATTTGTAAGTGGATAAGGGCCATAATATAGGATAAACATACTATAATCCACAGATCTAAAGGAGCTAAATAAAAAGGAGGACGCAATGGAGGATGGTCAAGTCTTATTCAAAAGGGCAAATAGAATCGACACCAGAAGTGACTGAGGAGAGGGAACAGGATGAGAGCCTAACATACATATCCTCCAAAATATTCTACCCAGCAGGGGTTCAAACAAATGCTAAGACTCACAGCCAAACTTTGGGTAGAGCACAAAGAATCATAGGAAAGAATAGGGGGATAGAAAGTAGAAAGACCCAGAACTGGCAGGACTTAAGAAGACCAACAAGGACAACAAATCTGGGCCCATGGGAACATGCAGAGATTGATGCACCCACCAAAGACCGTTCTTGAAAAGGAACCAGAACCCTGCTCAGATGTAGCTGATAGGCAGCTCAGTCTCATCGGGGATCCATAGTAAGAAGAGTAGGAGCTGGATCTGACATGGACTCTGTTGCCTGCTCTTTGATCACTTTCCCCTGGTAGAGGGGGCATTGTTATACCACAAAGGAAGAGGATGCAAATAGTGCTAGTGAGCCTTGATAGGCTGGAGTCAGATGGTAGGAGATGAGGGCTCCCCTTATCTGAGAAATTAGAAATGGGGTAAGGATGAAAGAGGAACAGAGGGGTGAAACCAGGAAGAGACAAGGGAGGGGGCTAAAATTGGGATGTTAAGTGGATAAATTATTTTAAAATTTTATTTATTTATTTATCACAATTTATTCACTTTGTATGCACACTGTAGCCCTCTCCATTGTCTCCTCCCAGTCCCACCCACTCTCCTTCTTCTCCCCCTATGCCCTTTCCATAGTCTCCTGATAGGGGAGGATCTCCTCCCCTTCTATCTGACCCTAGCTTATCAGGTCTCATCAAGGATGCCTGCACCATATTCCTCTGTGGCCTCAAAAGGGTGCACCCCCCAGGAGGAAGTGTTCAAAGAGCTGAGTTCATGTCAGAAAATAAGTTATAGAAAAACAAATTTAAATTAAAACAAGTTAAGTGTGAATAAAATAAAGAAATAAAGTAAAAAAAACAAACACAACAGGTAGAAAGAATGTCACACACCTGCAATTCAATAATTCAGAAAGCTCAGACATTGTTAGTGTCATGAGTACATGCCATCCTAAGAAATTAAATATCCTCTCTGCCAAATTTCAAGTGCAAGATGTGGATGAAGATCAGCACAACATACTCTTGCATATACAAAACAAAACAAAATAAAAAAAAAAAGCTATATTCCAGGCTCAGCATCCAATGTTGCTGTCAGGCGTGTTGGACTAAATTTAAGCCCAACACTAGACTGGAGTTACATCTGTAAGTTCAAAACCTTTTTGGTCTACATACCAACTTTCAAGACAGCCAAGGCTACAAAGAAACTTTTCTTCAGTGTCAAAAACAGAAACATGATCGTCTCTGGGAGCTTTTTTGATTCAATCAAATAAGTTCTGACCAAATTCACTATAGGATTATTGTCAACACATGATGAAAATGTAGTCTAACTTCAATGATTCTAAAATTCTGCCATAGCTCATATACTGTTCAAATGTTCACAGTCTCTTCTGATATACAAGAGAATCTCTTGGGTGCCACATCTTGTAACATCAGAAACAAGTTACATCATTCCAACATAGATGCACAGAATACCCCTTCCCATTCTAGTATTGAGAATGTATATATAGTGAAGGAAGACTGGACCAAGAAAAGAAGTTCAGCAAGGAAAACAACAAATCCTGTTGCTGTTTCAAAAGACTTAGATGGTCCTATCCCTGCAACATCTCATACATCTCTGTTTGGTTACTTCCACTACCTATAGGCAGCACTCTATGGGAGGTGTCTCCTAACTTAGGTATCTCAACAACTTGTAGTGTCAAGATGCAACTCAGGCTTCACCCTCACCACTTCATGCAATGAACCTTTATATTATCTTCACTGGGGATCTGACTCTGCCAAATGCAGATGGCTGGCACTGTGCTGAATTGATGCTACAAAGAAAGAATCTATTACTTTAAATTTTGCAATTTTTTTTTTTTTGTTTTTAGAACCAGCACAACATGGGTGAGCCTGTCAAGTTGGATTCTACATTGGGGTGGACAAATTGGGATGGACCATACCACACTTGAACCACTTTTGGAGCAGGTTTTATATGAAGTTTCTTCCTGACACTAGGAATCACTCTGCCTACTCTTTCCATTAACAGAAGGATTAACAGTGAGGAGTATTACTGTATGGACACCATATTAGGCTTCAAATGCAGAGCTATGACCTTTTCTTTGATGTTGATAATCTCCTTGAAAATTACTGTCTCTGTTTCAGCACGTGACTGCCATATGAACCTACCTAGTGATGCTTTTCTCAACAAACCAAAAACTTTACATTTATTTCTGCTCCACTTGTCTTTTTCTTTCACCGTGGTCCTGAATGTCTCACTAAAAATAATGATTTAACAGATTTAGTATTCCAAGTAAGAAATCCAACCTATTATTTTTTAATTCTGCCTTACTCAATTTCTCAAGGCATGCACAGAGTAAGTATGATTTGCAGCTTAAATATCACACAAATGACCTCTAGCTTAATTTTCCATGGAGTCTGTTGTCCTATGATATGGACTTCCTCTGTCTGCATTATTCTCAACACTCTGATTTTCTAGGTCTTACAAGAACAGCTGATGAAGCTCTGTATACAGTTTTCTAATGCTTTTGATATCTTAAATCATGATGTTTTCCATAAAAAGAGAACATTCCAAGGTTCTGTCCAGCAGTGAAATCAGTTTTTGCATATAATTTTTTGTTCCAATTTGCCACTTTGTTGCTGTGACTAAATCCCCTAACCAAAAGCATGTCAGCTCATGAATGGGTTTATTCATTTAGTTTGGTACTGTCAGATCACAGTCCATCATTTTGGGAGCTTAGCATAGGCAAAGCCTATAAAAAGCAAACCTGTCTGAAAAGAAAATAAAACAATAGAAAAAAAAAAAAAAAAAAAAAACAGAAAGAAAGATGAAATAGCTACATGTGTCAAAGAAAATGTTAAATCTAAAAGTTCCCTACCACAAAACATCCAGGAACTCTGGGACAGTATGAAAAGACAAAACATGCTAATGATCAGATTAGCAGAAGAAGGATGAGGTCAAAGGTCCACACGATATTTTCAACAAAATCATACAAGAAAAATTTCTTAACCTAAATGTCTATCAAGGCAAAAGAAGCATACAAAACACCAAAGAGACTGACCAGAAAAGAAATTCCTCTTACCAGAGATTAATCAAAACTCTATACATACAGCACAAGGAAAGGATTGGAAAAGCTTCAACAGAAAAAAATAAAATAAAATAAAACAGACCACACTAACCAACCAATCAAATAGACAAACAAAAAACAACCAAGAAATAAATAAAGGCAGATCTTTGAAATTAATCTTGTATTCTCAGTAAAGATGGTGGAAGTTGAAGGGCTTAGACAGTGTGCTTCTGACTCTTAATAAACTACAGAAGCCAACACAAATTATTAAGCATGCCCAGACTTTCAATCAGCAAATGGAGAAAATAAGATGCTTCATGATAAGGTCAAATTTAAACATATGTATCTATAAATGTAGCCCAACACTGGGTGCTAAATCAACCAACACCACTACCAAAATACCAGGATTTACACTGTTTGTTGATATCTCTTAATACCTTTAACCAAAATTCACCAATAAGAAGACACAGGTTCACAAAATGGATGATAAAACATAATCCATCCTTCTTCTAAATACAACAAAACCAGCTTCACATCAATCATAGACAGTATCTCAAGGTAAAGGGTTGGAAAAAAGATATTCCAAATTAATGGACTGAAGTATCAAGCTGGTATAGCAATTTTAATATCTAACAAAACAGACTTCAAACAAAAACTAATCAAAAGATGGCAAAGTACAATACATATTCAAAGATATCCAGCAAGATAACATTTCAGTACTTAACATCTATGCCCCAAACATAAGAGCACCCAATTTATAAAGAAAAACTTCTGCAGCTTGCATCACATCCTGGCCCTGATAAACGAATAGGGAAGTCTTCAATACACCACTCACACCAAACACAGGTCCTCCAGCCCAAACTGAACAGAGAAATATTCCAGCTAACTAACATCAAAAACTAAATATACCCAAATAATGTTTACAGAACATTCCACTCAAACAAAAAGATTATTCCCTCTTCTCAGAAACTCATATACTGTTCTCCAAAATTGATGAAATACTTGAACAGTGGAAGTATCAAAAGATATAAAAAACTTGCAATAACCTCCTGCATCCTATCAGACCAATAAGGTTTAAAGCAGCACATCACCAATAACAAAAACAATAGAAAGCTTACAATCTCATAGAAATTGAACAACTCTCTACTGAATAAAAAAATGGATCAAAACTAAAGTAAAGATAGAAATTAAAGACTTTCTAGAAGTCAATGAAATGAATACACAACATATCAAAACTCATAGTATACAATGGAAGTATTGACCAGAAGACAGTTCATAGCACTAAGTACATTCAGAAAAAATAACCAAAAAGATTGTTTAGTAGCAACTTAACAGCACACCTAAATACTCTAGAACAAAAAGAAATAAACATAACCAAAAGGAGTAGAGAGTGAGAAACTACTGAACTGTGTCTTCACTGGTAAAACCGAATGTTTCCACAGGAAAAGAAAGGTGGATCCTATCAAAATTGATCATGATTAGATTTGAATAGTAGAGATCTCCTGAACAAGCAGAGGTAACTGTTCATCAGAAAGTGTGGTCATTCAGTCCAAACTAACTTAATAAAGACTAAAGTTTTCTTCTTAAATAAAAGAAAGATACATTTGTTGTTTCATATTAAAAAGAGGTTTAAAATGTTTTAAGTAAATTCAAAGGTAAAAACTTGTTTGAGTTGGAATAATTTGGAGTGAATATAACATATTTGAGCAGCGTGGTGATAGACCATGCATTTAAGCCCAGCAGAGACAAGCAGTTCTCTATTAATTAGTTGTTTTTTATTCAGGAGTTACAATGACAGGGTGTTGGTGCAGCCTTACTCCCAGCATTTGGGAGGCACATGCCTTTTACATACCACCTGGGAGGCAGAAGCAGGCACATAGGATTTACAGTGATTTTATTTAAAAGCTGCTTGTAATAGGCAGGCTGAAAATCAAAGTGAATGCCCTTTATTATCTAGAAATAAATACACTTTAAAGTATATTTGTAAACTTTCAAAGATTACTTAACTTTAATTGAGTTACTATACTTTTTCTATTTTCAAAAAATCATTTGCCCTATAAAAGATATAACATGCCTAAAAAGGTACAACCCTCACCCCAGAATTAGGGATGGGGTATGGTTTTGATTTAATATTTTCAGGAGAATAAAATCATCCAACTAAAGAATATGGAGACAACTGGACACATGAAACTTCTGAAGAAAATGACAGATCACCAAAAGAAAATGTCAAAAGCGAAGGAGTAAACTGGCCAACTGGTATCACTCACCTTCATGTTGTCTCTTCTACCTTCTACAGACATAAGTGCAAATTGTCTTTATGTGATTGCTAAAGAACAATCCAAAATCTCTATCTCATATCAGAAAAGCCACCTGGTAAGAAACAGAGGAAAACAGAAAAATAAGGGATGATTCTATTGTCATGAATCTCATAATCTTCTGGCATAATGTGACTTCTGTACTTACCACAAACTTCAATAATCAAGAATGTGTACAGTGTTTATGAAAAAATGAGGGGTGAGAAAAAAAAGTCAAAAACATAAGCCTAAAATAGAGACAAGTTTACATGAAAAAGACCTAAGGAAACTCTAACATGAAAAATGTGCACTGCACCAGAGATAGCTTTGATTTTCTAATTAATAAAAATTAAATAAACACAGATTTCACAACTGCTACAAGACAAACACAAAGTGACACCTAAATCATTATATTTCTGACCCTCCAGCTACTACTAACCTCCTTTACAGAGAGTCATTTTGCTCTGGAAGTCTCTTAGAAAATGGAGGTGATCATAAGCTGGGCTATGGCTTGCAGTCCCTCATGTCCCCTTGTGGGTTCAGGCACAGCCCAGCCCTTGCCAACAATCATACACAAAAAAAATGATGGAGAATAATTTAGTTTCTGTTTCCTGCTGCATGATTTATGTCACAATATGAGGTATCTTTCCTATCCACTTATTTAAAACCAGGCACACCTGACAAAATTCTGCATCTCAGAAATTCCTTTTGTACCCTGGATTTGAATTTCCCTAAATCATGCCATTGTGACTGGTGGTAGTTGAAAGGTAAAAAAAAAAAAAAAAAAACATAATCAAGTATTGCTGAAAAATGACCACCACCACCTCTTTTCTTCCAGTTTCAAAACGATTTGTAAAATTTGTTATGCAAAGCTCTATGTGAAATACAACATTCATCATTTCTAGAAATGCGACCTTCAGTTTTCCAATCTGTCCACTGCAAAACCAATACCTGTGTGTGCACACTAGATAAGTGATATTATAAGCACCATGACTTTCTACTGCCCAGGATGCAAAGTCCTCACTTCTCTGGGCAATCAAATCTCAGGAAGGGTCGGAGGCCAAGGGTCTCTGCTGAGATTACCACATGGAGACCAACAGAAACACAGCCTGAACCATAGTCTGAACAACCGTCCATCTCATTCAAAGCAGATCAGGCTGTGATAGCTCAGCAGCCTGCTCTTCCAGGCCTGGGGACAATGGCCCCACACTCAGCATGGCATGGCCTCTGGTCTCACTCAAAGCTCTTTAGAGCTACATCCGAAGAAAATCCCAGAACAAACCCATAAACTACCTCCCACTGTTGCTCCTGACTTCTAGGCCTGCCCAGAGTCCCTCATTAGCTTGAACAATAGAGCTGAGTCTCAGGACAGTAGCAACTCCTCTACCAGTGGATCAAACATCAAATGATGCAGATAGCAGAGGCATTCTAGCTTTGCCCTAACCCCTATGGGCACACAGAACCCTAGTGTTGTTATAAAAGAATGAAAATCCCAATTAATTGATTTTAAAACCTGCTAGCGCAGAGAGGCAGAGAAAGTAGCCATCTGACCCTGCTACTCACCTCACCTCCAAAAGGTAAAAGCCCAAAAGCTCACCAGTTCGGATGACAGCTCAGGGGGGATAGGCTAAAGGAACCCAAGGCCAAAGGCTTCTAGCTCAAAGTTCAAAAAGCCCAAAATCTACAAAGCTAAAACTCCTTCCACTTTTACTTCCTGTCTTAAATACAGTTCAGCTGAAAGTTCCACTTACTCTTTAATACCTGTCAGCTGGTTTCTTGCTTTGCCTCTTGACCTAGAATTAACATTATTAAATCCTGTGCACAGAGAGCTTTTGAATTAAAGGCATGTTCTAGGGCTGACGGAACCATACCATAATCACCTGTTTACAATAACTTGTAAATTCTTGGAATTAAGATTTGTGTTAGGGCTCACCCACACCAAACAAAGCACGGGTTTTTACAGTTCACAATCTCAGGGATCACACTGGGATCAAATATCTTGCAACATCTTCATCTTGGAAATGTTTTAAAATACAATCTTCCAGTGTACCAGGGCAACTGCTCATCTTCCCAGATACAAGCCATTTATGTTGCACATTCCATTACATACTCAGTGTCCAGTGCAGTCACCTCTACCTCATAGTTGGGAAGTCCTTCATCGAAACTTCAGTCAAAGCCAAAGAGTAACAACCATTAAAGAAACAAATGTCCATGAATTTGAAAGAAAGGAGTAGTTAATGGGAGCTCAAAAAAATGACATATAAAACAAAAAGGATATGGCTGTACCTAGGAATATTGGAGTAGAAAGTTTATTATAGATAGACGAGAGAACACAGTCAGACACAGGGAAATCTGGGACAGTCTAGAGTTGACATGACCCTGAGCTATGTGAGATGAGAGTAGAGAGGGAAGTAGAGAGCCAGAACAAAGGGCCAGGAGGATAAATGATAAATGAAAAAGTCCGGGTAACCAAAACGGTTAGAATATATAAGGAAGGACAGCTGGGAGGAGGGCAGCTCAATTCCTGGGCTAGAGATCTGTGTTTGACACCCATACCTTGTAACAAGTAAGGACTGAGGGATGTTGGGAGAACCTGACAGCCACTTCTTTGATTGTTAAGTAGCCACTTTAATGATTCATCCCAGCATTTGAGACGTAAGAGTAGAGTGAAATGAGAAGGTTGAAATGATTTCTTTATAATCTCAAAAGTTATTTTTAAAAGTTGAAAATGGCTTTATGGTCCAATATTCTTCAGGGTATTCAAATACGTATTAGAGCACACAAAGTATTACACCTTTTCTCTCAGGTTGTGCATTTTCAAATGGGGGAGGGGAAAGCATTCCTGTTAGGTACTCCCACACCACTTTGTCCAGATTTTCTGTGTGTTTGAACGAGTGTAACTGTAGAAAATTGCTTTACAGAAACAAGTTCAGCAACGAATCAGTATTCTTGATTACCTTTGTGTATGACTCCCAGCCCTACTTTTACACATTCCACTTTTACTGACCATGTAAAATTGATTACTTGACTCATTGCCATCTTCCCTCCTCCCCCTCCCTTTCTGTGTTGTGACAACACCAGCTTCAAAGTAGGTCAGTGAACTCAATTCTTACACAGGTCCCTCTTTATTTTTAATCACCCACCTCCAAACAAACAAACAAACAAACAAACAAACAAAACCTAGGGAGGTCAGTGGGCACTCATTCACTGATCTCTTTTACTTCACACTGACCAGTCAGCGCCCACCTGAAAAGAATTGCAGGATTATGTTTAGGCATTGGGCAGTAGAGTTAGCATTCTGTGTTTAAATAAAGTGTAAACTACATAACATGTGAAAGACTGATCTATAGGAGACATTGCTTTAAACAAAAAACAAAAATCAAAGCACTAGAGAAAAAGGAATGAAATTATTAAAGACTGGGATTATCAAAGAATATTAACTAATAAGAGACTAGAGCAGTGATGCATCAACAAAGTAAAATTTAATAATACCAACAACTGACTTATTTACTATTTGTTTATTTATTTATTATGTATACAGTATTTTGCATGCATGTACACTTGCACACCAGAAGAGAGCACCAGATCTCATTATAGATGTTGTGAGCCACCATGTGGTTGGTGGGAATTGAACTCCTGACCTCTGGAAGAGCACCCAGTGCTCTTAACCTCAGAGTTGAAAAAGAAAACACACAGGCATACTGACTTTGAAAAACACAGGCCATTCTCTTGTAGAGGGAAAGCCATTAATAAGATACTGTTTGATGTTGTCCCTGTGTACATTATTAGCTGCTGAGACCTGTAACCTGAAAGACACAGCTTTAGCCAATAGCCTGTGTCTCATATTTGAACTGACAGAACTGTGTCAATGAGGATTGTACATATGGGCCCAGGACAGTCCCTTAATTCAAAATTCAATATTCACTGGACAAGCTACCTGACCCAAATTGAACACCCACCAATCTGGTCTTTTTTCATTCACATTCATGAATTAATAAATACATGTTTGAAAATTACAAATTAAAAAATCCTCATCCTGCCACATTTCTAGATAATCCTGGTGAGCAAACATGTGTATCCCTAGATCCTAATCTCTAACAGGCCTGGCTGACAACCATCTATAATGAAATCTGGCACCCTCTTCAGCGTGCAGGTATAAATGCAAATACAACATTGTATACATAATAAATATTAAAACAAGACAAAACATTCTGTGCTTTTTTTTTTTTTCAGACTTCCTAGCATGTCCATGGTGGTTGACAATCTTCTATAGCTCCTGTTTCCCTGTTTCAGGAAATTTGATACTATATGACCTCCTGGATATAATGCACACATGTGGTATCCATATATATATATATATATATATATATATATATATATATATATATATATGTAAAATACTCTTATCACTCATCTATGCAAAGATTAAAATACCCCCCTCAAAAAAAGAAAAGGTGAGTGGGCGTAGTGGCACACACTGGATCTCTCTGAGTTTGAGGTCATCCAGTCTGCAGAGCTAGTCCAGTCCAGGCAAAGCTACACAGGGAAACCATATCTTGAAAAGCAAAACAAAAACAACAACAAAACAAATACAAACAAACAAACAAAAAGATCATAAAGCAAGTGTGTTGAAACATGCCTGTAAATGGAGCGTTAGGAAAGTCAGGAAGGAAGGTCAACCTGGACTATATTAAACTATGTCTCAAAAATAAAACAGCAGCAACAACAACAAAACTGCACAAGACTCTGAGTGACTGGGATGCTTTGGGGCATTGACATTTTTTATCTTAATTCCTGGCTACATAGGAAGCTATTGAGGAGTGTATTTGTTTGAATGAAAATGACACCTATATTCTCATATGTTTGAAAATATGGTACCCTGTTGTTGGAACTGTTTTGGAAAAATTACGAACTGTGATCTTGTTGAGGAGGTGTGTTACTGTGGGTGGGCTTTGAGGTTTTAAAATCCCACATTATTCTCAGTTAGCCCTTTGCCTCATACTTGTAGATTAGGATGTAAGCTTTTAACCACTGTTCTCTCCGGTGCTCTGCCTGCCATACCTGTCTGCCTCCATAGTCCCTTCCATAATGGTCATGGACTTACCCTTTGAAACTCTAAACTCTAGATACCCAAACAACTGTTTTTTCTATAAGCAGCCTTCGTCATGATATCTTAGCACATTGATAGAAAAGTAGCTAAGACAAGGGGTTTGAAAACAGGAGAGAAATGCTTTGAGGTACACTTATCTCAAAGATCCTTTTGTCCTGTCAAATTAATAGTAAGATTTCAGAAATTTCAGGTCTCACAGCGCCCTAACCCAGAAGGCCGAGCCCTCTCGGGTGGGGCGGGGGAAGAGCTTTCGAGAGCCTCCATTGTCAAGTGTGATGGAAGCGCCATTGCTATGACTACAGATGCTGAAGGGAAATCGCTGAGCTCCTCCAGGGCCTGGTGGGCAGTGGTGGCGAGGGCGGCAATGGGAACTCTCTTCCTGGGTGCAGTGGCAGTGGTCATGGTTTGGCTACTGGAGTACTTCATAGTGGTAGGTTGAGACCAGGAGAAGCCAGGTAAGGGTGTGGGGCAGGCGCCACCTGAGCTCCGCCTCCGCCCCCAGGCTCCACCTCTGCCCCTGGGCTCTGCTTCCCCCTGCCCCCAGGCTCTGCCTCCGCCCCGGGCTCCGCCTCCTCCTCAAGCTCCGCCTCTGCCTGTGTTCCTCCTCTGCCCTGGGCTCCTCCCTCTGCCCCAGTGCTCTGCCACCGCCTGGCTCCGGGTTCTTCTTCCCTCTCCCGGGAGATAATTCAGCCCATCCAGTTGAAATTTCAAATTTTTCTGGAATAACTTCAACCATCACAACAGAAACATCAACCATGGCAGGTGAAATTTCAGCCACCTCAAAGTTCAGTCTTTGTAGGCAAAAATTCAACCATCTGAGATCAAATTTCATTGCAGGTAACATTTCAACCATCGCAAGAGAGACATCAAACATCACAGGTGACATTTCAGTCACGTCCCAGGAAAGTTCAACCATCACAGGAGATAATTCACCCTGCGTAGGTGAAATTGGAATTTTGCTGGAAATACTGCAACCATCTCAATGGAAACATCAACCATCGCAGGTGAAATTTCAGCCACCTCAAAGGAAACTTCAACTATCAAGTGTGTAAATTTTATCTTTACAAGAAAAACATCAACAATCCTGGGTGAAAATTCAAACATTACAGGGGTTATTTCAGCAATGACACAGGAAAGTTCAGTATTTGCAGGTAAAAATTTAACAATCTCAGGTGAAACTTCGGTCTTCACAGAAAAAAACTCAACCACTGGTAGTGGCAAGTGAACCATCACAAGAGAGACTTCAAACATCACAGGTGACATTTCAGTCACATCTCAGGAAAATCCAAATATCACATGCAATAAGCCAGGCAAGCAAGGTGAAATTTCAAATAGGTCAGGAAAAGCATCAACCATCACAAAGGAAACTTCAACCATCACAGGTGAAGTTTCAGCCACCTCTTGGACACTTTAACTATCAACGGTTCAAATTTTATTTTAAGAAGAAAAATGTCAACAATCCTTCAACCATCACAATTGAATTTTCAGCCACCTCAAAGGAAACTTCAACTATCGAAGGTGCAATTTTAAACTTTGCAGGAAAAATGTCAACCATCCCAAGTGAAACATCAACCATTACAGGCAAAATTTCAGTGATGGCTCAGGAAAGTTCATGCTTTGCAGGCAAAATTTCAACCATATCAGGCAAAATTTCGCCTTTCACAGGTAAGAGGTCAACCACCGCAGGTGACATTTCAACCATCACAAGAGAGCCCTCAAACATCATATGCGACATTTCAGTCACCTCCCTAGAAAGTTCAACCGTCACAGGCAATTATTCGGCCTATATAGGTGTACTTTCAAACTTAAAGGAAAAACTTCAACCATCACAATGGAAACTTCTACCATCACTGGTGAAATTTCAGCCACCTAAAGGTAATTTCAACTATCAAGGGTGCAACATTGACCTTTACAGGAAATCTTTAACCATCCAAGGTGAAACGTCAGCCGTTACAGGGAAGATTTCTGCGATGGCACAAGAAAGTTCAGTCTTTGCAGGTGAAAATTCAACAATCTGAGGTCAAAGTTGAATCTTTACACGGAAAAGGTCATCCATGGCAGGTGAAATTTCAACCAATCCAAGAGAGACTTAAGAGATCACAGGCGACATTTCAGTCACATCACAGGAAAATAGAAATATCACAGGTGATAAGACAGGCAAGCCACAATTGAATAATTTTGAGCTTCATAGAGAATTATGACATTACAATTGACTTGTGACATCACAACGGTACTATTGGTATATCACAAACACATTGTGACATCACAATGCTACTATTGTGACATCGCAAGGGAATTATGACATCACAATTCTACCAGTAGGACATTACAATCTCATTGTGATACCACACTGGTTTTATTGTGACATCCCTGGAGAATTATAACATTACAATTGAATGGTTACATCACAATAGTAACTATGATATCATAATTGTATTATGATATTTCAGTGTACTATTCTCTATTCACAATGGCATTCTGATATGAGAAAGGTAGTATTAGGACCACAATGGAGTGATTGTGACTTTTTAATTGACTTGTGACATGAAAATATTAGTATTGTGACATCACAATAGTACTTTGATATCACAGTGGTACTATACCCTAGTCATAATGGAATTATGACATCACAATGGTGCTATTGGGATAACAGAAACACATTGTGACAACACAATGCTAAAATTGTAACATCGGAAGAGTATTATGTCATCACAACGGTACTAGTAGGACATCAGAATGGTATTGACATCACAATAGTTCGAATGTGACTTCACTAGAAAATTATGACTTTACAATTGAATTGCGATATCACAATGGTATGATTGTGACATCACAATTGTACTGTAAAATCAAAATGGTACTATTCTGTAGTCAGAATGGCATTATGACTTCAAATGGTACAATTAGGTTATCACAAAAATATTGTGACATCACAATGCTACTATTGTGACATCGCAAGGTAATTAGGACATTACAAAGGTACTAGTAGAATTTCAGAATTGTATTGTGAAAATAATACAAGTAGGACATCACGATCTATTGTGAAAGCACAATTTTGTGTTTGTGACAATACTAGAGCATTTTGACATTACCATTGACTTGAGACATCACAATGGTACTATTATGACATCACAATGCTACTATTGTAACATCTGAAGGGTGTTATGACATAACAATGGTACCCTTAATACTCTTGATATTATGACATAACAATGGTACTAGTAGGACTTCATGTTCATATTGTGACATCATAATGGTGTGATTGTGACAGCCCTAGAAAATTATGACATTACAATGTTATTGTACAATCCCAATGGTACTATTGTCACATCAAAATTGTACTATGACAAAACAATTATAATATTCTCTAGTCAAAATGGTATTATGACATCACAATATTACTATTAGTATAAAACAAAGTCATTTTGACATCGCAATGTTACTATTGTGATATCACAGGAGTATTATGACACACAATGCTACTAGTAGGATATCACAATCGTATTGTGACATCACAATGGTTCAATTTGACAGCAATATAAAATTATGATATTACAGTTGACTGGTGACACCACAATGGCAGTATTGTGACATCACAAGTGTATTATGACATCACAATGGTTTGTCTGAGACTTCACTAGAAAATTATGCCTGTACAATTGAATTGTGATATCACAATGGTATGATTGTGACATCACAATTGTACTATAACATCACAATGGTACTGTTCTATACTCAGAATTGCATTATGACTTCAAGTGGTACAATTAGTTGTGACATCACAATGCTACTATTGTGACATCGCAATGTAATTATGACATCACAAAGGTACTAGGAGAATATCAGAATCGTATTGTGAACTCACCATTGGGCAGTTTTGAGCTTTGCAGAGAATTATGACATTATAATTGACTTGACTTGTGACATCACAACGGTACAATTGGTATATCACAAACACATTGTGACATCACAATGCTACTATTGTTTGCAAGGTAATTATGACATCACAACTCTATCGGAAGGACATCATAATATGATTGTGACATCACACTGGTTTTATTGTGACATCCCTGGAGAATTATAACATTCGTATTGTGACATCATAATTGTGTGATTGTGACATCCATAGAGAATTATGATATTACAATCTTATTGTGATATCCCAATGGTACTACTGTGACATCAAACTTGTACTATGACATAACAATTGTAATATTCTCTAGTCACAATGGTATTATGACATCACAATGGTACTATTAGTAAAAAACAAAGTCATTGTGACATCGCAATGTTACTATTGTGATATCTCAAGGGTATTATGACATAACAATGGAACTAGTAGGATATCACAATTGTATTGTGACATCACAATGGTTCAATTTTGACAATACAAATTATGACATTACAATTGAATGGTTTACATCACAATAGTACTGTTGTGACATCACAATTGTATTATGATATCACAATGTACAATTGTCTAGTCATAATGGCCTTATGAATATCACAATGATACTATTGTGAAATCACAAGGAAATTATGATATCATAATTGTTCTACCAGTACATCACAATCGTATTGGGATATCACAATGCTACTAATGTGACATTGATAGAGAATTATGATATTACAATTGAATTATGACATCACAATACTAGTATTGTGACATAACAATTGTACAATGACATCACAATGGTACTATTCTGTAGTCACAATGGAATTATAATATCACAGTGGTATTATTAGGATATCACAAAGACATTGTGACATCATAATGCT
This sequence comes from Meriones psammophilus, assembly GCA_036365155.1. Taxonomy (NCBI): domain Eukaryota; kingdom Metazoa; phylum Chordata; class Mammalia; order Rodentia; family Muridae; genus Meriones; species Meriones psammophilus. The sequence continues at coordinate 24,068 of JAEOAE010002173.1, forward strand.
ACTATTGTGACATCGCAAGATTATTACATCATAATGGTACTAGTAGGACATCACAAACGTATTGTGACATCACAATGGTTTGATTCTTACATCACTCTAGAACTATGACATTATAATTGAATTGTGACATCACAATGGTAGCCTTGTGACATCACAATTGCACTATGACTTCACAAGGGTACCATTCTCTAGTCACAATAGCATTCTGATATGAGAAAGGTACTATTGGGATATCACAACGATATTGTGATGTCATAATTCAATTGTATTGATGTCACAAAGATATTGTGACATGACCATGCTACTATTATGACATACAAAGTGTATTATGACATCTTAATGGTACTAGTAGGATATCACAATCATATTATGACACCACAATTGTTCATTTGTGACATGACCAGAGAATTACGACATAACAATTGAATTGTTACATTACAATGCTACTATTGTGACATCAGAAGTGAATTATGAAATCACAACTGTGCTAGTAGGACATCACAATGATATTGTGACATCACAATGTTACTAGTAAGACATCACAATGTTACTATCAAGATATCACAATCCTATTGTGACACCACAATGGTTCGGTTGTGACATCAGTAGAGAATTGTGACTTGTGACATCACAATGTGGTACCATTGTGATGTCACAATTTTAGTATGACATCGTAATGGTACTCTAGTTAGAGTTAGGATTAGGATATCACAATGGTACTCTTTTCTAGTCATAATGGAATTATGACATCTCAGTGGTACTATTAGGATAGCATAAAGGTATTGGGACATCACATGCTATTATTGGGACATCACAAGGGTATGATGACATAACAATGGTACAAGTAGGACATCATGATCTATTTTGACCACACAATTTTGTGCTTGTGACAATACTAGAGAATTATGACATTACCATTGACTTGTAAAATCACCGTGGTATATTAGGACATCACCATGCTACTATTGTGACATCAGAAGTGTGTTATGACATAACAATGGTATGATATCATCGTGACATCAAAATGGTTCGATTTTGACATCACTACAGAATTATGACATTACATTTTTAATTGTGACATCACAATGGTAGTATTGTGATGTCACAAACGTACTATAACATCACAATGGTACTATGCTGTAATCACAATGGCATTATGACTTCACAATGTTACAATTCGGACATCACAAAGACATTGTGACTTCACAAAGCTACTATTCTGACATAGCAAGGGTATTATGACATCACAATGGTATTAGTAGGACATCACAATCATTTTGTGACTTCAAAATGGTTCAATTGTGACTTCACTAGAGAATTATGATATTTTAATTTAATTGTTACATCACAGTGATACTACTGTGACTTCACAATTATACTACGACATCACAATGGAACTCTTCTGTAGTCAGAATTGCATTATGACTATTGTCTTGTCACAATGGTATTACGACACCCCAGTGGTAATATTAGGACATCACAAAGACAATGTGATTTCAGAAAGCTACTATTGTGAAAATGCAATGCTATTATTACATAACAATGGTACTGGGAGAACATCACAATCTTATTGTGACATCACAATTTAGTGATTTTGACATTACTAGAGAATTATAATATAACAATTGACTTGTGACATCACAATGATACTCTGTAACATCTGAATTGTACTATGACATCACAATGATACTATTCTCTAGTTACAATGGCATTATGACATCACAAGGGTACTAGTAGGATATCACAAAGACATGGTGACATCACAAAGCTACTATTGTGACACCGCAAGTATATTATGACATCACAATCATACTAGTAGGACATCACAATCGTATTGTGACATCACAATATTGCAATTGTTACATTACTAGAGTATTATGACATTACCATTGACTTGAGGCATCACAATGGCACTATTGTGACATCACAATTTTACTATGACATCACAATGGTAATATTCTGTCATCACAATGGAATTATGACAACAAATGGTACTATAAGGATATCACAAAGACACTGTGACATCACAATTCTATTGTGATATCGCAAGTGTATTATGTCATCACAATGGTACTTGTAGGACATCACAATTGTATTGTGACATCACAATCGTATTGTGACATCACAATCGTATTGTGACATCACAATGGTAGTACAGTGAAATGACAGTTGAAACATGACATCACAATGGTATTGTGGCAATACAATGGTCGCATTGTGACCTCCCAATTGTATTATGACATCACAATGTTATTATTCTCCTGTCACATGGCCTTATGACATCACATTGTTACAACTGTGACATCACAATTTTTTATGACCTCACAATGGTACTACTAGGATATCACAATCGTACTGCGAAATCACAGTGGTATTAACAGGATGTCATAATCGCATTTTGACGTCATCATGGTTCAGCTGTGACATCACTAGTGAATCATGGCATTACGATTGAATTGTGACATCAACTGTTTACTATTGTGACATCACCATTGCACTATGATGTAACAATGGCATTATGATATCAGTAAGGTATTAATACATCACAAAGATATTTTGACATCCCAGTGCTACTCTTGTGACATCAAAGGGAATTATGACATCACAGTGGTACTAGTAGGACATCACAATTTTATTGTGACATCACTCTGAAATACGATTTGTAACGTCACAACTGTACGATGACCTCACAATGGTGCATTTCTCTAGTCAACATGGCATTCTGACATCACCATGATGACATCACAGAGACTATTGGGACATCGCAAGGGAATTATGACATCACAACTGGAAACTAGTAGGACATCACATTCGTCTTTTGAAATCAGAATGCTCTGATTGTGACATCACAATGTTATTACAATTCTACCAAGACATCACAATGGTATTGTGCGTCACAATGTTATGATATTATAATTCTACCAAGACATCATATTGGTATTGTGACGTCACAATGTTATGATATTATAATTCTACCAAGACATCACAATGGTATTGTGACGTCACAATGTTATGATATTATAATTCTACTAAGACATCACAATGGTATTGTGATGTCACAATGTTATGATATTATAATTCTACCAAGACATCATAATGGTATTGTGACATCACAATGTTATGATATTATAATTCTACCAAGACATCATAATGGTATTGTGACATCACAATGTTATGATATTATAATTCTACTAAGACATCACAATGGTATTGTGACATCACAATGTTATGTTATTATAATTCTACCAAGACATCATAATGGTATTGTGATGTCACAATGTTATGATATTACAATTCTACAAAGACATCATAATGGTATTGTGACATCACAATGTTATGATATTATAATTCTACCGAGACATCACAATGGTATTGTGACGTCACAATGTTATGATATTATAATTCTACCAAGACATCATAATGGTATTGTGACGTCACAATGTTATGATATTACAATTCTACCAAGACATCACAATGGTATTGTGACGTCACAATGTTATGATATTACAATTCTACCAAGACATCATAATGGTATTGTGACATCACCATGTTACTAGTAGCACATCACAATTGTCATGTCACATTGCCACGTGTCTGTCGGGCCATCACAACAGAATCCTGACATCACAATTGAACTGTGACTCCACAATGGTTCTAGTAGGACGTCACAAAGCCATTGTGACATCTCGATGCTGTGATTTTCACATCGCCAGGGATTCATGACATCACAATGGTATTGTGACCTCACAATGTTACTGGTAGCACATCACAATTGTCATATCACATTGCCACGTGTCTGTCGGGCCATCACGACAGAATCATGACATCACAATCGAACTGTGACTCCACCATGGTTCCAGTAGGACGTCACAAAGCCATTGTGACATCTCGATGCTATGATTTTCACGTCGCCAGGGATTCATGACATCACAATGGTATTGTGACCTCACCATGTTACTAGTAGCACATCACAATCGTCATGTCACATTGCCCGCGTGTCTGTTGGGCCATCCACGACAGAATCGTGACATCACAGTGGTGTGACTCCACCATGGTTCTAGGAGGACATCACAAAGCCATTGTGACATCTCAATGCTATGATTTTCGCATCGCCAGGGATTCATGACGTCACAATGATAGTAGGAGAACCTCACAATCATACCGTGACGTCATAATGTCTCCATTGCTCCATCATTAGGAAATTCAGTAGTAAGAATCGAATAGTAGCGTCACAACTCATAGAACATCCCAATAGTATTGTGACATCACAAAGGTGCGATTTTAACATCACAGTTTTACTTTGACGTCACAATGTTACTACCGTGAAATCACAGCGCTATTGTGACCTCACAATGTTACTGGTAGCACATCACAATTGTCACGTCACATTGCATTGTGGCTGTTGGGCCATCACTGCAGAATCATGACATCACAAACGAACTGTGACTCCACCATGGTTCTAGTAGGACGTCGAAAGCCATCGTGACATCTCGATGCTGTGATTTTCACGTCGCCAGGGATTCATGACGTCACAATGGTATTGTGACCTCACCATGTTACTAGTAGCGACTCATGATGTCACCGTCGGGTGGGGGCTCCTTGTTGTATCCTGTCCTGTCCCCTGTGCATCGAGCTACTTTGACTCCGTCCTCATCCCTTCGTGTCCCCTTGATCCCCTTCAGTTGTCTCAGTGCCCCAGACAGGAGTTGAGTCCTGTCGTGGAGATTTTTAGAGAGAGAGTGTGTGGCCTTGTCTTGTCCCGAGTTCCATGGAATTGATTTAACATTTTTTCATTGAGTTTGATGTTAGCTATGAGCGTTTCTTTTACGCTGTCTTTACTAGTTTTAAATATGTCCCTTTGTCCCGCTCTCTCTAAAACTTTTCAACACCAATAACCGTCACGTATTGGCAGAGGCTTTTGCGTCATCTCAGAAAATGGCGCTTTTTTTCAACTTATACATATGGCGGATGACGTGGATGGATCCCATGTCCTCACCCCCGCATGCCTGGGATGAAGCCACCTCAGTCATGGCGGATGATATCTTTGATATGTTCTTGGATTGGTTTTAGTATTTGATTGAGTATTTTGGCGTCATTGTTCCTAAAGAGATTGGTCTGAAGTTCTCTCTCTTTTTGGGGGATCTTGGAGGATTCATCAAGGTGACTGCGGTGTCACCAAAGGCCTTGGGTCCTGTCGCCGCCATTTCTAGTTTGGGGAATAATTTGGAGAATAGCGGGACTCGCTCTAATTTGAGGGTCTTGGAGAATTCTGCTCTGAAATCATCTGGACCTTGGATTTTTTTTTATTTTTATTTTTATTTTTATTATTTTTTGTTTTTTATTTTTTATTTATTTATTTTTATTTATTTTTATTTATTTATTTATTTATTGTTTTTTATTATTTTTTAAATTTTTATTTTTATTATTTATTTATTTATTTTGGTTTTTTTGTGTTGTTTTTTTAATTTTATATTTTTTTTAATTTTTTAATTTTTTATTTTTATTTTATTTATTTATTTATTTATTTATTTGTTTGTTTATTTATTTATTTATTTTGGTGGGAGTATTTTGATGGCTGCCTCTATTGCCTCAGTCCGTCTAAGACTATTTAATATCTTTCCCTGATGTTGATTCAACTTTGGTAAGTGGAATTTAAAGAGAATTGTATATTTCATTTAGATTTTCAAATTTTGGGGCATATAGGCTTTTGACATAAGACTTAATGGTTCTTTGTATTTTCTCAGTGACTGTTATATCTTTTTCTTTCAGACTTTGTTGATTTGGATAGTGTCTTTCTGCCATTTACTTAATTTGGCTAAGAGTTCGTCTGTGTTTTTTTTTTGTTTCTCAAAGAACTTTTATTTTTTTTTTTAATTTCAAAATGTAGATGCAACATTTTATTTATATTTTATATATACATTTTTTTGGTTACATTTTTCTTTTTTTTAATTTCAAAATGTAGATGCAACATTTTATTTATATTTTATATATACATTTTTTTGGTTACATTTTTCTTTTTTTTTAATTTCAAAATGTAGATGCAACATTTTATTTATATTTTATATATACATTTTTTTTGGTTACATTTTTCTTTTTTTTTTTTTCAATGCAGTTTATTCAGGAACCTTGAACAATCATCTGACCCTGGGGAAAGCCAGCTTAAATAGCCTCTGGGTAGCCAACCTCAAAGAGCTAGCTCTTGGTTTCGTCGATTCTTTGAATTATTTTCTTTGTTTCTACTTCATTGATATCAGCCCTGAGTTTGGTTTTTCCTAGTGGTCTACTCTTGCTTGGTGTGTCTGCTTCTTTTTTCCTAGGTCTTTCAGGTATGCCATTAAGTTGCTTGTATGGGGTGTCTCCAATAGCTTATGATGGCCTTTGTTGGTATTCAAACTCCTCCCTCGGACTGCTTTCATTGCATCCCATATGAAGTTGAGAAATCTTCTATCAAGGTCTGTAAAGTATTCTGTTGGTATTTTGATGGAAATTTCATTGGATCTGTAGATTGCTTTTGGTAAGATGTCCATTTTTACTATGTTAACCCTGCCAAGCCATGAGTATTGGAGATAGTTCCATATTCTGATATCTTCTTCTAATTCTTTTTTCAGAGACTTGAAGTTTTTTTGTTTGTTTGTTTTTTGTTTTTTTTTTTTTTTTTCATACCAGTCTTTGACTTGCTTGGATATGGTCACACCAAGGTACTTTATGTCCTTTGTGGCTATTATGAAGGGTGTTGTTTCCTAATTTCTTTCTCAGCCCTTTTATCTTTTTGTATACAGGAGGGCTACTGATTTTTTGAGTTAATTTTGTATCCAGCCACTTTGCTGAAGGTGTTTATCAGCTATAGGAGTTCCCTAGTAGAGTTTTTGGGGTCACTCACATATACTATCATATCATCTGCAAATAATGATAATTTGACTTCTTCCTTTCCAATTTGTATCCCCTTGATCTTCTTTAATTGTCTTAGTACTCTACCAAGGACCTCTAGAACTATGTTGAAGAGATATGGAGGGGGCAGCCTTGCCTTGTCCCTGAATTTGGTGGGATTGCTTTAAGTTTCTCTCCGTTTAGCTTGATGTTGGCTATAGGATTGCTGTATATTGCCTTTACTATGTTTAGGTATATGCCCTGTATCCCTGATCTCTCCAATACTTTAAACCTGAATGGATGCTGGATTTTTTCAAATGCTTTTTCACCAACTAAGGAGATTATCATGTGTTTATTTTTCTTTCAATTTGTTAATATGGTGGATCATAACAATGGATTTTTGTATATTGAACAACCCCTGCATACCTGGCCTGAAGCCTACTTGGTTGTAGTGGATGATATCTTTGATGTGTTTTTGTATTGGGTTTGCAAAGTATTTTTTGTTGAGTATTTTTGCATCAATGTTCATAAGAGATTGGCCTGAAATTGTCTTTATGCTGGGGTAGCCAGGGCTGCTTGCTCCTGAATAATTGGGTTCTGGAGATGCCATATTGCTTTGTCTTTTGTTGGTTGAGCTTTTACACTGGCCTCTACCCATTGGGATATCTTAGATGTTGGGTGTTAGTTTCTGGTACTTCCTGGAATCCTGTGGTGGGTAGAATACCCTTGGCAGGAAGATGATTTTTTTCCCAAAGGAGCTCTCCTCCGTTTTTAGGTATGGTCACTGAATGGCAGGTGTTTTTCAGGAATTGCCACAGCTCATCTCAAGCGTACAGACCTGAGTACTAATTGTTGCCTTTGTTAGTAAAGGGGGCTATCCCCTCAGCCAGAGAAGTCCTGGAGACAGTTGCCCTGCTGCTGGGTGGCTTGCTTTAAATTTATAGAGCGCTGCTGTAACCTGGGTGCCCCATGGTTTGGTCAGTGTGGTTAGGGAAAACTGGTTGTCCCTTGGATCAGTATCTGGGGGTTGATCTCAGGGAACCCAGCCTTCTGTAGGTCTAAGTTTGGAGCTTTGTGCCACAGTACCCAAGTGGTAATCAGTGGCAGGTGAGCACCACTTTCATGTTTCCATGAAAGTGGGGGGGCGCATGTAGAGTGCATAGGCACTCGCTTGTGATTTGTTGCTCCAAGCTGGTGACTGGCAGAAACCTGAGAAATTTTCCTGAGAACATTCCTGTGTGTGGTGGTGGTAGTGGTGGTGGGGGTCATCTGAGTGCTCTAAGCTGGGACCTGCTGTTTCCCTCTTTGTGGGGTTTTCTTCTGACAGGGAAACCCAGCCTGTAGTGCCCTGGGTCACACAGTTCTGTCTGTGACAGAGAGTCAGGTGCACAAAGCTGGCAGCTGGAGCCCCACTCAGGGCTGGCTGCTGTGCACCCACAAGTCTACAGGACCTTTTCCAGGGATAGACTGGTTGACCTGAGGTCAGACCCCCTTGCTTCCTTCCCTGTGGGGTTTTCTCGAGACTGGGCTCCCAGTCTCTGGTGCCCCAGGGTGCACAGTTCAGCCTGGGAAGTTGATCAGGACATGCGGGCATGTGGCTCTTGTCTAGTGACCCAGTGCCTGTGTGACCCGGGTTCTTGCTGGGTGACCTGAGAGTAGAACCGACTGATTCCCACACTGTGGTGTTTCCTCTGACCTGGAAAACACAATCACTGTTGTTTTAGTGTCCAGAGTTCAGTCTCTTAGGCACTGTACTAAGATTGCTGCCCTGCTTCTCAGACAGTGTCATCCCGGTGCCACCATCTTGGATTACCTTCTTCCTCATATCTTTCAATTAATGGTTGTTGAAAGTCTATTTTATTAGATATTAGAATGGTTACTCCTGCTTGTTTCTTGGGTCTATTTGCTTGAAAACCTTATTCCTGCTAAAACAGCCCAGGATATTTTCAAGGGATTAGCTGAGTGCTCTGAGGTTGAACCCAATTGCTTTTCTCATCATTGGGGTTCATCTCACCTGGTAAATACAGTCAGTGGTGTTTGGAGGCCCACAGTTCCAACTATTGGTCACTGTGCAGTCTCTGCTACCCTGCTGATCAGACACAGTGTGTGTTCAGCCCTTCCAGCTGGGATCTGTTTTTAATTTTTACTGAATATGAGTATTTTGATTGTATGCATGAATATGCACCTCTTGTGTGCCTGATCTTTACTATAGTCTGAAGATGTGTTCAGAACTCATGAACTGATAGTAGTGGGTTCCAGGTAAACAATGACAATTGAGCCCACTTATTTGGAAGAGTAGCAAGAGCTCCTCATTGCTGAGCCATCTCTTCTACCTTATGTTGCTTATTTATGATCAGCATTGACATTGCTAATATTTTAATTTTTCTATTTTTAGCTGTTTAAACATGCATTCCCTTTTAGTAAAATGTTATTAGAGCTACAGTTTAAGCTGGGGCAGTGCAGATTTCTGGAAAAGAAATGCACAACTGGAGTGAATGTATAATTTCTTGTAGAAGCTTCAGTATAGTCCTCTGAGTTCTTTCAATCTTTTATGTTTGTTTGATTGACTTTTAGGGGAGGCTCTGTCTTACTATATAGGTCTAGCTGTCCTGGAACTCTTTGCATAGATCATTCTGGCATCCAATTCAATAAGATACACCTGCCTCTGACTCCTGAGTGATGGAATTAAGTCATAACAGAATACACCCAGCTTGTCCATAATTTTTGTAGTTAGTAACTTTTCATGAATTTCTCTGATGTGTACTTAGTACTGCTCATCTCTTAATTTCTCTGTGTGTCTCTGTCTCTCTCTTTCTATTTCGCTCTCTTCTCTCTGTTTGTCTTTGTCCACATTAATTACCATGACTATTCAAAAGCTATATCCTATTCAAAAAAGTTCAGATATGACATACTTAAACTTCATTATTCAGTTTTCTTCTAAAATGACTTAGTGATAACATTAACACTTATGTTTTAATAGAAAAGTTTTAATCTTTATTTTTAAACTATAGACTATACCTGATTTAGAAAGGAGAATATACAAAACAATGAACAAAGAATAATCATGTGTTCTATGCCTTTTCTTTTGTCTGGGAACTCAGAAATAATGATGTTATCAGCTATGATTATTGTTGCTTGCCACCCATATTATTTTTATCCATCTATTCACTGTAGTACAATTTCCCTTCCACAAATATATGAGCCCCCATTTTCATATACTGGTATACCACACCTCTGATCCCTGGTCAAAACATGATATCCAGTGCCATGTTGTCTTTTGACTGACACCACCCATCTGTTCACTGTCACCTGATAGCCACATCTCATTTGTTGCTAGATAAAATATCATGACTGTGTTTTTTCCTTCCACCTGTCTCATGAAAGTGTCCTGACCTACTCACCCAAGTAACTGAAGACGATTCATAGATCACTCAAGAATCCAACTAATGGCTACTTCATATTCATGTCTTACAATTTAATACAAAACCTTTAACACAGGTTTTCAAAGCAAGCCTTTTATTTCCTTTACAATCTATCCTTTAGGCTTTTTCTTCTCCCATCCTTCACCTGATGCACAGCACCCAACTGTCTAACACTATCACTTCTGTGTCAGAAAATAAATGGAAGAAGCACTAGAATTATATGATTATATTGCCAATGAAGTATAAATTTATATTGTTGCTACTCTTTCTGTTGTACAAATGCATGGCATATTTTAGAATGAAGTGACCTTCAATGATGTGCATGTGAAATTCAGCCAAGAAGAGTGGGCTTTGCTGGAACCATCACAGAAACAACTCTACAATGATGTGATGCTAGAGACCTGTAAACCCTCACTGCTATAGGTAAGACAGCAAATTTTCTTTCACTTTTAAAATAAGGAGACAAGTCTTACTTTGTTATTGATCCTTTTCTATGATTCCAATTGCGAACGAGGAGGAATGAGGTGAAAAGATCAGGCATGGTTCTAAGGGTCATAGAGGATAGTGATTTAAGTTTTGCTTTAATAATTATATGATATTTCCAGTCATATATATTTTCTGGTACTCTATTTTAGGCTACAATTTGGAAGACCATACCATTGAAGAACATTTTCAAAGTTCTACAAGTAATAAAAGGTAACTTTATGTGCACACTGATATAGATATGAATCTTAAGAAATTTTAATGTGTCCTGGAAGTTTGTGGTTTTTTTGTTTGTTTGTTGGCTGCTTTTTATTTTCTGTTTTTGAAATAGTTTTTCTTTTTTCTGTGTAGCTGTGGCTTGACTTAGACATGCTTGTTAGAACAATTTGATCTCAAAATCACACAGATCCCCCTGCTTCTGCCTCCACAAATGCTGGGATTAAAGGAATGTACCAGCACACCTGGCTGTGTCCTGGAGGTTTTAAAGAAAAGCAACAGAGTAAAAAGAGCACTGTTTAAGTGTACTGATGATCATTAAAATCTCACAATTCCACGTACCTCAATGTCAGGTATCTGATTTGTGTTTGCAAGGCACTCCCCTAAGATAGAAGAAAATAAAATAATGTTGTAACAGAAAATACCATTGAAATCATATAGACATTACAGCTACTGAGTTAAACTGCCAATCTGTTTAGTCTCATTCTATCTAGTCAGATATTGTAAGAGGTATACACATTGAATAGGCAATCAGTATGTTTCAAAACCTTCTAATGAGCAGATATTTCAAAGTACAACCAGTGTTACACATATTCATGTAGTAACACTGTAAAGTTTAGTGAAAGGAGCAGGTTATGAGAGTCAAGAATATAAGTGTGGAGAAACCTTAATCCCTATATGACATGTATATGATGAACAAAAAAAAAAAAAAAAAAAAAAAAAAAAAAAAAAAAAAAAAAAAAGTGTTAATTCAATGTAGGAATCTTTTATTATTCTTGTAATTTAAATTGGTATATCATATGTCACAATGTTTATAAGACACATGAGCATAGAGATATTGAAAGAAGCAGTATACCTGTGTTTCCAGAATAATTAATTTTTGTAAAAGTCCCCGTTGAGTAGATTTTCTGAATGTGATAAAAGGTAACAGTTAATTGGTTTTGCAACTTCTGAGAATTCATCAGCAAAATCATACTGCTGAAAATACCTATGAATACTAGAAATTTGGAACTTCTTCTGCTTGTCTGGCTCACTTTGTAAATGAAGTGTCATTCATACCGTACAAAAATTTGTGAATGGGATTGCTTTGGTAAAACTCTGAATTCTTACAATACTCTTCATATACACAGAAAACCTCTTATAGAAAAATGATGCTATAAAGTGAACCACATAATAAATGCTCTTACCATCAAAGATCTTCAAAAATACCCATAATGAAGGGAATACCATGAATGTAAATAAAATGACAAAAAGTTTAAGATTTGATTCTTCTTTATCATTACACCAAATTAAAAATTGATTCATATAGATAAATATATTTATTAGTGTAATCAAATGACTGTGGTCAATATT
>JAEOAE010003864.1:0-27070 GCA_036365155.1 Meriones psammophilus
AAACTACTGTTTTAGGGTCTATGCTAAACTGGCTATATCCGGAGCCATTGGTGTTCCAGAAGCTCAGGCACCAAATGGAGACCACAGGGTCACAGAGGGGTAGACTTAGGGAACTTGCAAAGAGCTCACAAGAATTCTTGGAGTAAGATAGAGAGAGGTGGGAGGACACTGAGAAGAGAACACAGGGCCTTACATTACCAGGTAAATGCTCTAACAGCCCAGGTGTTGGTATTCTGTTTTCTCCTATTGTGGTTATTTTTTAAGGTAGTCTCATTAAGAAGTTCAAGCTGAGCTCAAAAGCACAGAGATTCCCCAGCCTTAGGCTTCCAAGTATTGCAATTGGAGGCACAAGCTCCTGTGCCTGGCTTTTTTGCCATTTTTATTTTCAGTTTTTGATTTTTGAGACAGAGTTCCACTAAGGATCCTGTCTGACCTGAAACTAGATTTATAGACCAAGTTGGCCTCAAATTCATTACAGTTCCTCCTGCCTCTGCCTCCCAAATGCTAGCATTAAAGGCTTGCACCATCATGCCTAGCCCTTGGTTTTTTTGAAACAAGGTCTCATATAGCTCAAGCTGGCCTCAAATTCACAATGGTAGTCAAAGATGTTCCTCATCTCCTGAATGCTGGCATTCTTATTCTTGACTACAATTGTGAAGTAGGACAAAGAATAAAATCAGAAGTGCAGTGGAGGCAAGTACGTTCCCAATGCTGTGATTATCCATTATTAGAATGTTCACCTTTGGGAACTAAAATTCTGCATTCATGCAATGCTAATTCTTTATACTGGACACAAAGGCTCATGCTCGTGATCCCAACACCAGGAAAAAATTGGAGCAGGGAATTGCCAAGGCATTTGAGAACATCCCTTGTTACAGAGAGACTTCCAAGCCAGCTTTTGCTGCTGAGTAAGAGCCTGTATCCAAAGAAAGAAAGAAAGAAAGAAAGAAAGAAAGAAAGAAAGAAAGAAAGAAAGAAAAAGAAAGAAAGAAAGAAAGAAAGACAATTGCCATGTATGGTAGTGCTACATACTTTTAATTTTAGGAGGAAGATGAGGAATTCTCTGCCAGCCTTGGTTCTATCCTGAGTTCTTGTCAAACCTGAATCACATGAGACCTTATAAACAAACAAACAAGGAAAAACGGGAGCTGAACTGAGGCTATGGTTCAGTTGATAGGATGATTGCATAGCATGAACAAATCCTGGGCTTGATCCATAGCGCCACATAAAACAGACATGATGCTGCATGCTTGTAAGAGCAGCACTTGGCAGGTGGAAGCAGGAAGGTCAGAAAGAAGTTCAAGGACATTCTCACTTCTTCAGTGAGTCAGTGGCTAGCCCTTGTATATTTCCTTTTTCAAAATCTAACAGAACACTGTCACAATCTTTCATGCTTCTGGCCTCTGTCAACTACCACTGAACTTTCTGTCTATGAACTTGACAGAATTGGGTATTTTCCTCTATAGTGCTGAAGATCATGTTAGTGTGTCCAACACTAAAGGCTGTTGTTCTACCAATGAACTTCAGCTCCAGGCTTCTGGGTCCTTCTCCCATGTGGCAATTGTCCATTTCCATCTGTCTTATTTTACTTAGCATCATGTCCTTCAGTCTCATTCATGTTGCAGAACATATCAAATGTTCCTTTCATTTTAAGGCTTAATAAAGTTCTTTTATTAATATACAATTTTGTGTGTGTTTGTTTTTCAGGGTATTCTAGGGGCAATGAATGGCTTTACCACTGAGCTACAGTCCCAGAGATATTTTCAGTTTTGTTTATGAATTTACTCATTAGTGGACATTTAGGCTGCTTCCTTATTCTGGCTGCTGCTTCTATCTTTGGCTATCAGAAATACTCCTGGGACTAGGGCAATGGCTTAGTGGTTAGCAGGATTTACTGCTCTTCTGGAAGACTAGAATATGGTTTCCAGGGTCCACATTTCATAGCTTACAATTGCTCCAGGTCCACAGAATTCAAACAGACAAGGTATATATTCATATAGACATACATGAATAAAAATAAAATCTGTTTTTTAAATAAAAGGAATGCTGGGGCTGGGGTATAAGTTAGTGGCACAGGACATGTCTAGCACATTTGAAGCCCTGAGTTCCACCTTCAGCACTAGCCATGTGTGGCAGTAGATGCTGTAATCCCAGCACTTGAGACGCTGTGGAAGTGCTGTGAATGTGAGGCCAGCCTAGGACACAGGACAACACTCTGTCTCCAAACAATAGCAAGGGGCTAGAGAGATGCTTACCTGTGAAGAGCACTTGCTGTTCCTCCAGAGGACCCAAACTCAGTTGCCAGGGCCCAGACCAGGGGGCTCTCAACTGCCTGTAGCTCTACCTACAGAGGATGTGATGTCCTCTTTTGGACTCCTCACACATAAGAAATACAACAAAGAGCCAGACATGGTAGCACATGCTTGTTATACCTGTCCTAGGTGAGTGGAGTAGGCAGGTTCCTGGGGCTCACTGACCGGCTGGCTATCCTTCCAGATGGTGAGCTCCAGGTCGACTGAAAGACCTTGTCTGTGGAGGCAAGCAAAAACAACACAAGCAGCTCTGGAGGAGCCTCAGCTGAGGCTGACCTCTCCTTCACATACTGCTACAGGTGCTACAAACACAGACACAAACACATATGTACACAAATGTATGCACACATACATGTGAACATTAGGATACACACAAGCACCCACTCATTCATTAAAGAAGAATCATAGAATCTCTTGCTTTCTTGGATGTATTTATTTTATGAGTATGAGTGTTTTTTAAAGAATGAATTTCATTTATATGTGTGAGTGCTTTGCTCAAATGTATGTCTGTGCACCATATGCACACCTGGTACACATGGAGGTCAGACGAGGGCATCAGATCCCCTTTGACTGGAGTTATAGATGGCTGTGTGTCACCATGTGTGTACTGGGAACTGAACCTGTGTACTGTGCAAGAGTAACAAGTGCTCTTAATCACTGAGCCTTCTCTCCAACTGCTCCCTCCACCAATACAAATATTTTTAAAGTTAGACTGGAGCCAGCTATGATGGAACATGCCTGTAATCAATCATAGCAGAGGGAGGAGGATCATGATTTCTAGATCAGCCTGTGCTGCATAATTTAACAGACAACCTTGGTTATTTATGAGTCCTGTCTCAGAACAGCAATAACCTAAATTAATAAATAAATAGATAAATAAATAAATAAATAAATAAATAAATAAATAAATAAATGCCGATATTGCTTTTTTCTGGTGTTGTATCTGTTTTAATTATCCCACTCAACAGCTGATTAGCTCAACCTCTTAGCTGCCATAGACTAAGGCCTAGTTTTTCTTCTTGTATTTTCCCTTTTCTCCCTATACTGTGGTAAAATAAACCTTGCTTGCCTCATGGGATGCCATCCTGGCTAGGAGGAGAAGAGAAGGTGAGAGACCAGAAGATAAATTAGCAGCTATTATTAAGACCTAAAGTAGGTACTGGAAAGAAGTTTATTAATGCCCTGAGGGGAAGAGCCACCTCACTGCATTCTTTCCCCACCCACTAGAGATACAGTTGCTAGGAAACTGGACCCTCCCCCTAGGGAGGGCCACTTGGTCATGGTCAATGGTCTGGGACCCTTCCTATAGCCAATCGATTCAAAATGTAGCATTTTGACTAATAGATGCTTGCCAGGCAGGAATTGCTCCTGCCTTGGGCATGCTTGGAGGGACCAGAATCTATGTATCACCCAACTAACCTGGGCGCAGTGCCCTCAGCTCCCACCGCTTCGGTGGTGGGTGTTGTGGGCCCAAGCTGCAGATTGTAATTTACAATAAAAAGACCCTCATGTGTTTTGCAATGGAGTCAATTCCTGTAGATCTTTTGGGGGCTCTCGAAATGGGTATAACAAAGGGACTATGGAGGTTGCTTGGACAAGTTTCCTACTAGTAGTTGCAAAGTGGCTCTTGGATGGTTTAAGGAGATGAACTGGAAGCAGCCAGCCTTCAATCAACTGACAGAGTCCCTTAGCTTCTGGACAAAACAGTAATGAAAGGGAACAATAAGTGACTTAGAAAGTCACAAACAACAGTGAGAGTTCATTACCAGATGAGTCCTGGTGAAAACTTGTACATAGTAATCCCTGATTTGTGAGTTTTAAAACAAACACTATAGTAGAAAAATGTAAAGCAATATTAAAATCACATTTCAATTTATTATCACAAACCTGTTACTAAGAAAGCCTAGTGGTGGACGTGGATCATAGGCAGCTCATGGCAGGAGGAACAGCATTTATTATTTCAGGATTTGATAGAGACCTAGGCAGTTGGACATATATTTTTAAATTAGTTTAATTTGAATAGACCTTTATAACTTTGAATTTTTAGCATCATGTAAAAATTATTTTGAACCAGGTTTGAATCATATATATTATAAAACATAACTTTGAATTTTTATAAAAATCCATACCAATTTAAAATGAGACTTGTTGCTGTCCATGTGTGATGTGTGACCATAGCGTCATAGCGAGACCAGGTGCTTGTTGGTGGGAAGGCTGTCTCGGCAGAATTTGAAACTCGACGTGCATGTGGCATGGCTGATCAGAAGTCTGAAAACCCTCTTCTGCATGCTTCCTGTGGTGGCAGGTATTCCATGGGAGATTTAAAACCTCGCCCCTGTGCCTGAGGCAGTGGCACAACATACAGCCATCTGTGTGAGCACAGGGTCCCCAGCAATTGCTTACCTAACTGGAATAGTTTAGAAGCAGGCTGTGTCTGTGTCTGAAGCAGCAGTTTCAGCCTCTGGCCTGAGCCTTTTAGTTTCCCCAACGTGATTTTGGTGCAGCGTGAGTGTCCACCATGTCTGCAGTGCTCAGAGCACATGACAGGATGCTGAGTGTGAGCAGCCATGAGCAGAGGGACAGGTGTGTGTGGTAAGCACAGGGCAGTTGAGGGAAAGTGTAAGTTTTAAGTCGTATGTGGATGAGTGGTGGTTCGGGATAGGTAGAACAGAAAAAAAGATCTTTTGCTAGCATCATGGTCTGATTAAGGGTACCTGGTATAACAGACCAGGGGCTACCAGGTGATCCTTTTCCAATGCTCCAATGTTAGGACCAATGAAATGATGATGTGCACAACAGATTTCATATGAAAGAGTTTTATTAGATGGAGATGGAGAATGAGAGAGGAGAGAAGACATGATATGAGGAAGAGAAAGGAGTGCCCTGACAGAGAAAGGAGAGAGAACAGGAGAGCGAGAGAGTAAGAGAGTAAGAGAGCAAAAATGCAAGAGAGGGACAAAGAGACTGGCTGATTCTTTTAAGGAGCAACTTGACCACACTGCCAGGTGTGGCTACATGGCAGGGGACACATCATAGGTTGCTAGGTAACTCAGAAGCAGGCTGCCTAAAAACAAACATATCTTCTGGAGGTATCTCCATCCCTGATCTCAAGCTATACTATAGAGCAACAATATTAAAAACGGCATGGTACTGGTATAGAAACAGAGTGGTGGATCAATGGAATCAAATCAAAGACCCAGAAATAGTCGCATATACCTATGGACACCTATTTTTGATAAAGATGCCAAAACCATACGATGAAAAAAGATAGCATCTTTAACAAATGGTGGGAGAATGATCTCTCCCTCTGGTTTCTTCCATTAGCCTATATGGCTCAGGCATCTATTCTTTTTCCCCCCATCCTCTAGCTCTTCTTGGTTATACCATAGACTCTCAGACAGTACCAGACTGTAGCATGTCACCGAATTTCAATAAGCCCCACAGGTCTTAGGTCATTTGTCTGGCATCCAGGCCAGCAGACTGACAATGGAGGAGAGCAATTTGTAGGGGAAGCGAAATATCTTCTAGGAAGGTGTGGGACTCTGCTGGATAAGGATGAAGTAGGTCATCTCTGGATAGCCAATCCTTTGCATTCCATCTATGAGGATAGAGTCCTTTTTCTCAGCAGGGATCTGAAATGTCTCCCCTTATCTGAGTAACTCCAAGTCTTTCAATGAGGTCACATGTCCCTATGGGCCCATTACAGGCCAGACCTTCCCTTGATAAGGAAAGTGCTCTAAGAAGCATCTTGTAATACCTAAAAATGCCCCACCCTGCTCAGAACCTTAGTCTAGCAGTGACATTCAATTATACATGGAGATCTCACCCATAGGTTTTTTTGAGTACTGTATTTTCCTTCTTGTGATAGGACCATTTAAGTATCCCTGATTTCCTGAATGTGGGGATGTGTAAGCAGGCATCTCTATGGCCAGTCCCCAAGGGACCTGACAATCGGGGCATCAGGCATCTAGGCTACCTGTGGAATAACTGTGGAACACCTGCTACCACCTGCACAAGCTCTGGGTCACCTGATGAAAGAACTCGTACTCCTCTCTCTCTCTCTCTCTCTCTCTCTCTCTCTCTCTCTCTCTCTCTCTCTCTCCTACCATGCCTAGAGATGATGGTCTCTGTGACACCTCCCCCTTCCATTAAGAAAACCTCACACATGGAACCAGTCACCTCTGTGATTTATGAATCTGTCATATGACTCCACTACACAATCCTAACACTACCCCAGCCAATCAAACACATTCACTCCTGACATCCCTCCCTCTGCCAAGGGTATGTATTACCTTTGATTTTACAGGCATGAAGGTACACACATTCACGTTTTCTCATTTCAAGACCTGATGAGATTCTTCATTTTTCTTCCAGAGTCCTCTTTGTTGCAGCTAACTGGGTCTGGGCCTCGCCTGACCAGTGTCTTGGCTGCAAACTGACAGTGCATAAAGTTTGGCCCACACCTCTGTTGTGCTGAGCATAGCAACTTGACCAAGAGCTGTAACGCTTTGGTATTTGCCATAGGCTTTGGAGAGCCCAAGCTTCCATTGACCCTGGTGACCTCATGCTAAAAGAGCTAAACTGTAACACTTGTGGAAAACCTTTTCCACACCCCTTAGAGCACTCAGGCCTCACCCTAAGGTGCTCTAGCTACCCCTGAGAGAAACAAAACCCCATTCTTCATCTGGAAGCCGAGTTCCAGGATCCCAGCTGGAATCCAGCCCCTGCCAAATGGAGAATGACAGGAAAGCCTTGACTTCTTTTCTCCTTCAGAAGTCCTCTTTCTCTGTAGATCATACCATAGACATGCGCTGTAGTAAAAGTATGATGACTGTCCTTGTGTGTGATGGTGGATGTTTCTTTTTCCCACCTGATCATTCAGTTCTGCTCTCTGAGCTGAGGTACCTGGCTTGGGCCCACATTGTTTCTGTTAAAGTAAGTACTGAAGAGCCCACATATCCAGTTTCTTAGGACAGTCATGGACCTGTGGATTGTCATCAAGAAACAGGGTAGCAAGACTGACAGTCCAGGATTAGGGCCTAGGACTGAGTCAAAGAAGCATTAGACAGCCAGTATTCCAGGGTTCTTTGGAGTAGGGCCTCAAAGATATGAGATGTTGTGAGTGTAAGATCCCAACTCAGAGTTAACTTGTTTGTTTGTTTGTTTGTTTGTTTTTCCATTAGAATAGCAAAAGCCACCACAGCATGGACAGGTGGGCCACCAGGTGGCTACAGTTTCCAATTTTTAGAGAGTGTGTCACAGGACATTTCCAGGGATTAAAACCTCTTTTGTCTTGCTTCAAAGACAAACAGCTAAAAAAGTTTTGCAGCATCTAGAAGTTCTAGGCCTGGAGCTGAAGGCAGAGCTGTTTTTAAAACCTCAAATGCCTTTTGTTTAGTCTCAATACAGATGAGGGTCTCATTGCCCCAATTTGTGCTGGTGTACTGAGGCCCTGTTAGTTCCACAAAGTCTGGTATCCAGAGGCAACAATACCTAACTGCATCTAGGGACATTTAAATCTGTCTCTTAGTCTCTGTAGTTGATATTTTAAGGATGATGGCAACAGTCCTTCTCTGAGACAGGCTCATTTTGCCTCCCCTCAGCAGGTAGCAGGATAGGAGTCTGATGTACAATGCTGGGCTTTCTTAGCTGACATTCTGTAGCTCACTGTCTGTAACTCTGGCAGTAGTCCCCTGGTGACCCTTTAATAACATTTTTTTTTCCTGAGAAACTTTTGATAAAAGGAAAGGAGGTCAGCATTTAAATCTTTGGAACAACCTGGCCCATTGAAGTTGCCTGCTGAAACTTCCCTCTGGATCTATGCCTCAAAAAATGACTCAAAAAACAAAAATGTCTGAAAAGAACAAAAATAAAAAACCAAACACCAACAACAAAACGAAAACAATGGAAAGAAAGACAAAGAAAAAATATCATTTTTCTCTGTGTCAATTTTTTTAATTTTATTTTTTTCTTATTTACATTTTATTAACTCTGTATCCCAGCTGTATCCCACTCCCTCATTCCCTCCCAGTCCCACCCTCCCTCCCTCACCTCCACTGTACCTATTTCCAAGTCCACTGATAGGGGGGACCTCCTCCCCACTCATCTGATCCTGTTTTATCAAGTATCTTCAGGACTGGCTGCAAAGTCCTCCTCTGTGGCCTAACAGGACTGCTCCTCCCTTGGGAGGTGGGGAGGTCAAAGAGCCAGCCATTGAGTTCCTGTTAGAAAAAGTCCTTCTTCCCCTTACTATGGGAAACCAATTGGTTACTGAGCTATCACAGGCTACATCCGGGCAGAGGTTCTAGGTTATATCCATACATGGTCCTTGGTTGAATGTCAGTCTCATAAAAAATCCTGTGCCCAGATATATTTGGTCCTTGTGGAGCTCCTATCATTTCCCCATCATACTAACTCCCCTTCTTTCATATGATTCCCTGTACTCTGCTGAAGGTTTGGTTATGAGTCTTTGTATCTGCTTTGAAAACACTGCGAGTTAGAGTCTTTCAGATGCCTTCCGCAGTAGACACCTGTCATATGTTCAATGCACATCCCAACTGTCTTTCTAAATGAGGATTGATCATCTTACCCCATATCCGCTCTCTTGATTATCTTTTTTAGGTGTCTAGATTTCATTAGGTTTATCATATCTTATAGGTCTATATAAGCGAGTATATACCGTGTTTGTCTTTCTCCTTCTGGGATATTTCACTCAGAATGATCTTTTCTAGATCCCACCATTTGCCTGCAAATCTCATGATTTCCTCCTTTTTGATTGCTGAGTAGTATTCCATTGTGTAAAAATACCACAATTTCTGTATCCACGCCTCCGTTGATGGACATCTGGGTTGTTTCCAGGTTCTGGCTATTACCAATAAAGCTGCTATAAACATGGTTGAGCAAGTATCCCTTTTGTGTACTTGAGCAAAGTTTGGGTATATACCTAGCAGTGCTATAGCTGGGTCTTGAGGAAGCACTATTCCTAATTGTCTGAGAAAGCACCAGATAGATTTCCAAAGTGGTTGTACCAGTTTACGTTCCCACCAGCAGTGGAAGAGGGTTCCCCTTTCTCCACGACCTTTCCAGCATGTGTTGTCCCTTGAGTTTTTCATCTTGGCCATTCTGATGGGTGTGAGGTGAAATCTCAGAGTCGTTTTGATTTGCATTTCCCTGATGGCTAATGAGGTTGAGCATTTCTTTAAGTGTTTCTCTGCCATGCGATATTCCTCTACAGAGAATTATCTGTTTAGCTCTGTACCCCATTTTTTAAGTGGATTACTTGGTTTGCTGCTTTTCAGCTTCTTTAGTTCTTTTTATATACTGGATATTAGTCCTCTGTCAGATAAAGGGTTAGTAAAGATTCTTTCCCAATCTGAAGGTAGTCGTTTTGTTTTGATGACGGTGTCCTTTGCTTTACAGAAGCTATTCAGTTTCATGATGTCCCATTGATTGATTGTTGCTTTTAGAGCCTGTGCTCTTGGTTTTCTGTTCAGGAAGTTGTCTCCTGTGCCAATGAGTTCTAGGCTGTTCCCCACTTTTTCCTCTAACAGATTTAGAGTATCTGGTTTTATGTTGAGTCTTTGATCCACTTGGACTTTAGTTTTGTGCATGGTGAGAAATATGGATCTATTTTCATTTTTCTGCATGTAGACATCCAGTTGGACCAGCACCATTTGTTGAAGATGCTGTCTTTTTTCCATTGAATGGTTTTGGCTTCTTTGTAAAAAATGGAGTATTCATAGGTGTGTGGGTTTATTTCTGGGTCTTCTATGCGGTTCCATTGATCCTCCTTTCTGTTTCTATGCCAATACCATGCAGTTTTTATTACTATTGCTCTGTAGTACAGCTTGAGATCGGGGATGGAGATACCTCCAGATGATCTGTTGTTGTACAGGATTGTTTTGGAGATTCTGGGTTTTATGATTCTCCACATGAAGCAGAGAATCTTTTTTACAAGGTCTGTAAAGAATTGAGTTCGTATTTTGATAGGAATTGCATTGAACCTGTAGATTGCTTTTGGCAGGATGGCCATTTTCACAATGTTAATCCTACCAATCCATGAGCACGGGAGATATTTCCATCTTCTGATATCTTCTTCAACTTCTTTCTTCAGAGACTTGAAGTTTTTCTCAAACAGTTCTTTCACTTGCTTGGTTAGTGTCACCCCAAGGTACTTTACGTTATTATTGGCTATTGTGAAGGGTGTTGTCTCCCTAATTTCTTTCTTGGCCCTTTTGTCTTTGGTATACCTGAGGGCTTCTATTATTTTGAGTTGATTTTGTATCCTGCCACTTTGCTGAAGGTGTTTATCAGCTGGAGGAGTTCTCTGGTTGAATTTTTGGGGTCGCTCATATATACTATCATATGTTCTGTGATTAGTGACATTTTGACCTCTTCCTTTCTGATTTTTATCCCCTTGATCTCCTTTAGTTGTCTTATTGCTCTGGCTAGGACTTCAAGTACTATGTTGAAGAGATATGGAGAGAGTGGTCAGCTTCGTCTTGTCCCTGATTTCAGTGGGTTTGATTTAAGTTTCTTTCCATTGAGTTTGATGTTGGCTATAGGCTTACCTTATATTGCCTTTACTAGGTTTAAGTATGTGCCTTGTATCCCTGATCTCTCCAAGACTTTAAACATGAATGGGTGTTGGACTTTGTCAAATGCTTTTTCAGCATCTAAGGAGATGATCATGTGGTTTTTCTCCTTCAGTTTGTTTATGTGGTGGATTACATTGATGCATTTCCGTATGTTGAACCAACCTTGCATGCCTGGGATGAAGCCTACTTGGTCATGGTGGATGATATTTTTGATGTGTTCTTGGTTTCGGTTTGCAAGTATTTTATTGAGTATTTTTGCGTCAATATTCATTAGAGAGATAGGTCTGAAGTTTTCTTTTTTTGTTGGGTCTTTGTGTGGTTTAGGTATCAAGGTAACTGTTGCTTCATAGAATGAGTTTGGTAATGTTCCTTCTGTTTCTATTTTGTGGAATAGTTTGAGGAGAATTGGTGTTAGCACTTCTTTGAAGGTCTGGTAGAATTCTGTGCTGAAACCATCTGGCCCAGGGTTTTTGGGAGGGGAGACTGTTAATGACTGCTTCAATTTCCTTGGGGGATATAGGGCTATTCAGTCTTTTTACCTGATCTTGACTTAATGTTGGAAGATGTAATCTATCAAAAAATTGTCCATTTCATTTAGATTTTCAAATTTTGTGGCATATAGGCTTTTGTAGTATGACCTAATGATTGTTTGAATTTCTTCAGTGTCTGCAGTTATGTCCCCCCTTTCATTTCTGATTTTGTTGATTTGTATAGATTCTCTCTGCTTTTTAGTTAGTTTGGCTAAGGGTTTGTCAATCTTATTGATTTTCTCAAAGAACCAGCTTTTTCTGTCATTGATTCTTTGAACAGTTTTATTTGTTTCTAATTGATTGATTTCAGCCCTGAGTTTGATTATTTCCAGCCTTCTGTTCCTCTTGGGTGTATCTGCTTTTTTTTTTTTTTTCTAGGTTTTTCAGTTGGGCCATTAAGTTGTTTGTATGTAAAGTTACAAATTTCTTCTTGAAGGCACTTAGTGCTATAAATTTTCCTCTGAGCACTGCTTTCAATGTGTCCCATAAATTCGGGTATGTTGTGCCTTCATTTTCATTGAATTCTAGGAAGTCTTTAATTTCTTTCTTTATTTCTTCCTTAACCCAGCTGTCATTGAGTAGCACGTTGTTCAGTTTCCATGTGAGTGTCGGCTTTTTGTTATTTCTGTTGTTGTTGAGGTCCAGCTTTAGTACATGGTGGTCCGATAGAATACAAGGGATTATTTCAATCTTTTTGTATCTGTTGAGGCTTGCTTTATGACCAACTATATGGTCTATTTTGGAGAAGGTTCCATGCAGTGCTGAAAAGAAGGTATACTCTTTTGAGTTTGGGTGAAAAGATCTGTAGACATCTATTAGGTCCCTTGATTTAGGGACTCTGTAAGTGCTTTTATTTCCCTATTTGTTTTCTGTCTCATTGATCTGTCCCACATTCAGACTTTTTACCAACAATACAAAGTTTACATTTTAACTGAAAGAGTAACCTGGTAGAAGCAGTGTCTACAAAAAAATTTTGGCCTAACAGCCTCTTAATCAGAGCAAACAGAACTAGTGCCTTATTTACATAGTGTTATTGCTGCTAATTTAGCGAGTAGATGGCCAGGGCATTGTTAAACTTGTAGTCTGTTTGCATAGTTTATTGTTAGTTAATTAGTGAGTGGAAGGCCAGGGGCTGTCATTGCCCTCCAAACCAAGTGGGCTAAAGATTTACAACCCCCCTGGAGTTAAGCATTGAGGGGAATTCCTCCTGTTTGTCTTGCTAAGAATTTACAATCTTTCCTTAGAGAGAAGATGCTTGAGTTAGCCTGTCTGTAAAACTTATAGTATAATAAAAATCTCTCTGACTTTCTATGTTTGCCTATCTTCTTTTTGCCTCATCATAAACATCTGTGTTAGGTAATGGTTTTGTAGTAGTTTTACTGCAGTGGGAATATTTAGAGCATTTATCCTAACAGGTCCTGATTAAACATTTTCTTTAGAAAGCCCTAAAACTCTTGTCCCTTTACTACCTACAATGTTTGCTTTTTTCCACAAGCAATTCCTGATGCTGAATCTGATTTACTACTTCTCCTAAAATTTTATTTTCCTCCTAATCTTGTTTGCTAAAGCTTTTAGTAATCTATTAGCAATGTGTTTCCTTGGATAGTTAATTCTACTGTTCCAAGAATCATAGAGAAAGAGCAAAAAAACTCATCAATCCAATCGTGTAACCAAGTAAGTGTGGGACTTTCAGAATATGTCTTTTGGCTTAGATGGCCATGTTAGGGTTTCTGCTAGGGACTTCCAGAGTGCTTTTTTTTTTTTTTTTTTTTTTTTTTTCCTGTGGAATAAAAGCCTGTGTAAAAATCTTGGAGAGTGAAGAAAGCAAAGAAATAAATAAAAACAAAGGAAACTGCTGGGTGCTATGGCACACACCTTAATCCCACCACTCTGAGGCAGAGGCAGATGGATTTTTGTGAGTTGGAGGTCAGCCTGGTTTACAGAGCAGGTCCAGGAGAGTCAGGGCTAGATAGACAGGTCTCAAAACAAAGAAAAACAAAACAAAACAAAAGGAAGCTAATTTGAGAATGGGTAGCCACGTTTTAATCCTTTCTAGGGCTGCACTTGGTTGAAGCAAATAACCTTCTTCAGTAAACAATGACCTTCCCTAGTAGAGGAGGAGCTTTCTAAGCAAGAGTATGTGTGTAGCTGCACTATACTTCTAGAAGCCCCAAACACACTCTCAAGAGCCAAAGCCCAATTCAAGTGACATCACACATTTCTGCTTTCAATCACCTAGTGATGAAAGCAGGTCCATATCAGCAGAGGCAGCAGATGAAAGCCTGTGCCATCTGCCAGATTCAGCAGAGAATGGGATCTCAGTGTATACTCAGAGAAAGCTAGCCTTAAGGCTTAGAAAACTTTGCCTCAGAGCCTGTGTACCCCACAGCAAGAGAACTAAGAAGACCCCCAGATTGGATATATTCAACACTATGACCAGCAAGCAGCCTACACAGGAACCATATGAAGCACCATAGGAGGCTCCCAGAGCAATGAAGTACAAGACAGAGGTAAAAGTTCAAACTGGCTGGTCAGCTTCAGATGAATGTTCATGAGAAGGACACTGAGAGGCAGCTCCTCCTTTCTTCTGTCTGTCTCTATCTAGCAAAGCAACCTGGATATTATCAAGAGAAGCATCCCTATAGGCAAACAGCTTAAATATAAATAGAATCCAGAGATAATCCCTTGCTGATACATGATGAGCTGACTCAATCATATCAGCCAGGTAAACAGCACAGGGACACAGAGCCTCTTTCAGACCTAAGCTGATCTCCCCTGCCCCACACCTGACACACCATTCTTTTTCCCTCCCCCTCCCTGAAGGCCATTTTTTTTCTCCCAAAATACAGCCTTAAAAGTATCACCACACTGAAGAACTTCAGTGGTTGAATACTTGTATGGTATACATGAGGCCTCAGTTCCAGCCCCAGCTCCACAAAACAAAAACAATAAAGACACACACAAAAAAAAATCAAAATGTTCCCATACCCACACAAATAGGCTTCTTCAAATGTATTCTTTCTCTTGTAAGAGGTCATTACTACTGAATGGAAGTAAAACCCGTGATAAAATTAAAATTCATATTGTAAGTGGGAAAATGAAATATTAAAACCTTAATGGGACTTGTAGATTAAGTATTAGCATGCCTTTGGCATAGGCAATACTTGTTTCTGATAGCTCCCTATAGATTTATGAGAATAATACTAAAATTACAAGCAAGTGGAAATGTGATCATGCAAAGCATTAGAAAAACCCTGAAGACATTTTTAACTACCCACTCTCTCATCCCAGATCAGAACACCTAGCTCTACCTTCCCCTCTGTAATTGTCCTGCTTGTTGATTTTTGAGGTAAGAGTACCATGCATATGAAACTGGCTTTGTACTTGATTTTGTCAAAGGTAGCCTTGGACTCCTAATTGCCCTGCCTCTGCCTGCTGAGTCCTGGGATTAATGTGCCATCACATTCAACTCTGTTGGCTTGCTTCAGTGTAAACTGATGGCCATCAGCTGTGTCCAGCCTAAAACGTGCCTGGGCCACATATCCATCTTTGACCTGAGTTTAAGGACAAAGAAAACTTCAGAGGTCAGAGCTGCTGTGAGGTTGAAGGAAGCACTCTGCCAGTTAACTGCTAGGATTTGAGTAGAGCACACAGGCCTGGTCCTTTAGCTGGATGGCTAGGACAGAAAGAAGGGGAACCAGCAGGTGACTTCATCATGTGCATACCTCCTTTGGGTCAGAAACCTAGATCCAACCAGACTCCTTCATCCCCTTGGAGTCTCCAGTATCCACTGGAATGATGAACATGCAAAAAATGTACAATCAAGTCCCATGCAAATGAGCAGCATATACCCAGCCTTGCATTTTTCAACTTTTCTTGCAATGGGTTTCTTCTGGGAAGGCCCTCAAGTTTTTGTCCACTATCAGCTGAAAGGTTAGTAGTTGATTTGTATAATGGAAATGGATTCCATCAAGCAATTGAGAGAAATGGAGGCTCAAGAAGAGCTCTGAAAGGCTAGCACAGGGAAGCACCTATCAAGACTGTGTGGGCAGGCTGCACACTGCTACTTTCTGAGTGACTCTATTTAGGGCCACCAACCACCAGCAGAGTGAGCTGAGTAAACATTGTCACAGGTACAGTAAACTACCACGAGGGTCCTTGGAGGCTCGGTTGCATGAGCAACTAAGACTAGTATAGTCTAAGGATTGGTATGGTATTAGCACGTGTCCCCAGCAGCACCTTCATCCAATTTGCAAGTCACACCTTGCCTTTTGCCTTCTTCTAGAACCCACAGTGCCAATAAATCTAGCCAGAGACTTAGGCACCAAGAGTATCATTTATTTATTTATTAAAATTAAACTTGTTACATGCCACTCATGAGGCTAGATCCTCAGAGAACTCTTACTAGGGGACACATTCAGCAACATGTTACAACATGTAGGAGGGAAGAGCCACTCTAACTCCTGGCTACATAGAGGGATTGACAATTATCCAGAGGGGATGGGCAATGACCCAGAATACCATCAGGATAGGGAATTCAGAAAAAAAGCACTCCAGGGGAACTGAACTGTAAATGCATGTTGAGGCATAAGGAAAATGGATATGGGAACCCCACGTCCACTTGAGATACTTTTCACTTTTGTGGTCGTGCCCCTTTGCCTCTCCCCTTACTTAATGCGGTGTTTTCAGCAGCATGAACAGGTTGGCCCGGTGACATGGGCACATCAGGAGACCTAGGCTTTGCAGATGCACTGGGCAGGCTGGGCTCATTCTGTGAGTGTAGCCTAAGGCGTTTCCTACGTGGCTTACCCTGTGACATACATATAAATCTATTTTTTCTCTTTCTCCTTCGTTGGGCCAGAAGATATGCATCCCGACGTTCCTTGGCCTTTTTGTCAGTAATATTTTGCTCAGATGCAGACTCAGGCTCCTGCTCTTGTGCAGGCTCCAGCTGTGGCTGGGCCTTGGCCTCTGCTTCCTCCTTGGGCTCAGGCTCAGGCTGGGGCTTAGGCTCTTGCTCTGGGTGGGGCTGTGGCTCAGGCTGAGGCCCAGGCCCAACCCCACGACGTTTCCTACGTGGCTTACCCTGTGACATACATATAAATCTGTTTTTTCTCTTTTTCCTTTGTTTGGCCAGCAGATATGCAGCCCGCCTCTCCTCAGCCTCCTTGTTGGTAATATTTTGCTCAGATTGACCCTCGGAGTCCTGCTCTGGCTCGGGCTCCAGCTGGGGCTCCGACTTAGGCTTAAGCTGGGTCTTGGGCTCCAGCTCTCCCTGAGCCTCTGCCTCAGGGTTGGGCTCATGCTCAGGTTCCTGCTCTGGCTGGGGTTTGGCCTCTGTCTCAGCCTCTGTCTCAGTATCTGGCTGTGTCTCTGGCTCAGGCTGGGGATCGGCCAATACCTCTGGCTGAGGTTCAGGCTGCCTCTCAGGCTGAGACTGGGGCTTGGCCTCCTGCTCTGGCTGGGGCTCATTCTGTTGGTGCAGCTCCCCATCTGGCTCTGGCTCTGGCTCTGGCTCTGGCTCTGGCAGGCTGGCTCTTGGCTCTGGTTCTCTGGCTCTGGCTCTGGCTGCAGCTTTGGCTCTGCCTCTCTGGCTCTGGCTCTGGCTCTGGCTGTGGCTCAGGCTCCAGGCTCGGCCTGCAGCTCGGCCTGCAGCTCTCCCTCTGGCTCGGTCACAGGCTCCTGCTCTGGCTCTGGCTGTGGCTTGTGCTCAGGTTGGGGTTTTTGTTCAGCCTGAGGCTCAGTCTCTGGCTGAGGTTGCAGTTCTGGGTCTGGCTCCAGCAATGCCTCTGCCTCTGGCTCTGGCTTAGGCTCACTTGATGGATAGTTGGAAGTTCCATAAAGATCCCACAGGTCACATTCATCAGCTGCACTGAGAATGGAATTAATACTTTGAAGCAGTTCTCTTTCATACTCAAGTATTTGGTCCTCATCACGGGAATCATCTGAAATTCAAGAGACATATGTAAATAAGCTTCTTCTACCCACTCTGTACATACAGACATCAGCAGGATATTGAACACAAACTAAGCTGAAGTAGTTGAATGTTTGGACATTCTGAATCACAGTTAAAAAACATAGTTTTAGATAGTGCCCTCTATTCTGTATTTTCCTGAGAGAAGTGACTGATAAACTAGCAATGAAAATATGATTCGCACTTTGAAATCCTACTGTCTAAAGAGCATGAAGTACTTGCTCAATTGTTCCTTAACACGAATCTGATGCCTTGTGGACCATAGCCGAATAAGGGCAATTGATTCAGTAAAGCAGTATTTCATATATTTCAAGTTAAAATTCTCCACCTTAGAAAAGTTCTTAGTCACTGTGGTCCTGCTGGACTTTTGGTGCTTGCTGCCTTATACAATAAGGTATGGAGTAGATAGTAGATCTTTAACAGTTTTCACTGTTAACCTCTGCTAACCCCAGTCTCCACCCAGCTGGAAAGAAGGTAGAGTAATGCTTCTTACTCTCTCCTCTTTCTTGTCCATAGAGGATGAAAAGAGAAGAAGAGGGAGGAGCAGAGTTTTAGGCAGATAGAACTCTAAACAAATCTAAGGCAACAGGAAGTTGCAGTTGTGTTAGGAAATCAACCATGGTGTAGGGACCCCAGCACATGATGAAGAAAGAAAAGGGGGCACTGGCTACAAAATCATCACAAAATTAATGTTTGCAGAGGCAAATCCTAAAACAGCCACATGTGGCAAGGCTTCAGAGCTCAGCTGTTTCTCTAAGCAGAAATGATACTTGCCTTTGTTGCTCATTTCATAGATCTTAGCATTCTTTTCTTCAATGGGAGAGCCAGTGTCGGTAACTGAGTCAGTCACCACACAGCTAAGTTGTAAGGTAGAAAAAGAAACCAAGAAAATATGAGCACAGTATTCTTCTCTTCAGGATATTTCCCCTACTTTCTACAATAAGCATGATCACTTATTAAATTTTGGCTGTTTCCTACACCAACTCTGTTCCCCTTCATTACACTTGTTCAATCATACAATTATTCCCCATTTTCCATCATTCTATACACCTTTTCACTGCTCTTACAAAAGGAGGTATCTTACAAAATTCACAATGTGAACAAAGCAAAACCAAACTCCAACTGTGCCAGTAACTCAATGTCTAATGTCTGGTATCCAGTCATGATCTTCTCCAGCTCTGTAGCATGCCCAGCTTGTCTCCTAAGATCAGGATGGCTCCACTCCATGACTGCCGCTGTTCTTGGTGCTTGTTCCATGACAGTGGCATCTTCAAATGGCTGGAGTCTCTTGCTTCAACTGGGCTGCACCAATAGCCTCTCCTGGGTTCTCTTAGAGAAAGGCAGCTCTGCCTCACAGTGCCAAGCCTCCGCTGTTCTTCATGACACATTCATGACTAAATAAACAGTACCAATTGGGTGACTCTTGGAGACTAGCAGGTTCTGCTGTCAGCACAAGCTACAAACCAGACAACAGTCTCTGGATCACCACTTCTGTGTGCCGATTCTGAGAAAACACTTTCCAGAATATTTCACCTCAGTACTGCTGCTCTCTTCTTAATTATGGCTAATTTTTCAGCTCCAGCTGTCCAGCATCAATTATCCCAGCAAAGGAAAGGATTTTTCTTTAGTTAGGCTAGTATTTTCTTAATCACAGCCAGTTTTTCAGCCCCAGCTACCCACAAACACAGATTCCTAACTCAAGACATGAAACAGTCCCAATAGAGACCTTAAATGACTTCCAATCTTCCCTCTGGAACTTCACAAACCAGGCCTCCATCATCTGCATTTTTCTCCACACTAACCTTCTGTGTTCCCAGGAAAGAGCTCACCCATCTTTGAACACTCAATAGATTTTCTAGCCCTCAAAGTTCCAAATTTCTTTCAAAATCCTCCACAAAGTGACACAGTCAGGTCTGTCATAAGGGTAAACACCCTGGTTACCTTTTCTGTCTCATTTAGGGTTTCTGTTGCTGTGCTGGAACATCACATCCAAAAGCAAGTTGAGAAAAAAGGAGTTTATTTGGCTTATACTTCCACATCAGTGCTTATCACTGAAAGAAGTAGAATAGGAAAAGGCTAAAAGCTGTAGGCAGGAGCTGAAGCAGAGCCTGCTTACCCACTTGGCATGCTCAGTCTGCTTTCTTACAGAACCCAGGAGTACCAGTCCAGCGATAAGCACACCCACAATAGGCTGGGCCCTCACTTCAATCACTAATTAGGAAAAACCTACAGGCTTGCATACTGCCCGATCTTATGGAGGCATTTTCTCAATTGAGACCTCCCTATTCTAAAATGATTCTAGCCTGTGTCAATGTGCCATGAAGCTCGCCAAGAGCTACTCTTTAGCCCAAGATATACTGGAAGTCACAGAAATTTTTCGTCAGGCTTCCAAGGACTAGGTTTACAGGCATGCATCCCTGTAAGATGTACATTTTATAATCATCATTGTTGGGGGAGGTGTATAGTGTGTGTAGCTGTGCATGCACCACAACACATATGTGGAAGTTATAGGACAACTTTGTGAAGTCAAGTGACTCCTTTCACCTTTAAATGGGTTCTGGGGATGAAAATCAAGTTATCAGACATGTGTGGCAAGTCCCTTAACCCAGTGATCCATCTCTGGACATGAAACACTTTTACTATGGAAGAAAAACATTCCAAATCCTTGTTACAAAATATTTCTGCATCCACTGTACATACAAATGTTAATCTATTTCTACCATGCATGTTGTCTTTTTTTAGCTACCATTTTGATGAACCTTTGTTCTCCTACTTACTACCCAAGCCTTAAAGAACCTTTCTAGCCTGGGTGTGTGGCACATGTATGCAATTCCAGCACCCTGGAGGCAGAGCTGGGAAGATCTCTCTGAGTTCAAGACCAGCCTGAACATAGTAAGCCCAGGACTCCCATCGGTACTTAGAGAGGACCTGCCTTAGACACATACAAACAAAATTATTGTCTTCAAGGGGCTGCAGAGAAGGCTCAGCAGGTAAGAATACTTGCTGTTCTTTTTGAAAAAAGATTTTCCTATTTTATTTTATTTTTCCTTTGAGACAGGGTTTCTCTGTGTAATATCTCTGGCTATTCTGAAAACTCACCCTATAAGCCAGGCTGGCCTGGAACTCAGAGAGGCCTGCCTGCCTCTGCCTCTCTAGCACTGGGATAAAAGTCTGTGTACATCACCACATCGGTCATGATTTTTAATTTTTTTCATGTGTATAGGAATTTTGCCCATGTGAATATGCATGTATTATGTGCATACAGTGTATTTGGAGTCCAGAAGAGGACAACACATCTTTGGGACTGGATTTACAGACAGTTGTAAGCCACCATGTGAGTGCTAGGAGTCAACTTTTGTCTTCTGGAAGATCACCAAGCCAACTCTCCAGCCCCGACACTGGCTGCTCTTGCAGCAGACCATGGTCTGATTCTCGGCACCCACACAGCAGATTATAACTAGTGGTAACTGGTTCTAGGGGGTCTAACACCTCTTCTAGGCATCATGGGTATTAAGCACATATACATACAAGCAGGCAAATGCTTCTACATGTAAAATAAAGACGACTATGTTTTTTTTTTAAAACAATATTCTTGTTGGGCAGGATGGCATATGCATTTAATCCCACAGCTCTGTTAGTTTGAGACAAGCCTTGTGTATGTAGTGAGTTATGGGACAGCCAGGCCTACAAAGAGGCTCTGCCTGAAAAGAAAAGGAAAGAAAAAGAGAAAGGAAGGAAGGAAGGGATGGAAAGGAAAGGAAAAGGAAAGGCTTCTCTTAATTTCTAGCACATGGTTATCTTTTGGTTCTCACTCCATTTCTACCTGATCATCACTTTTTCCACAACTTACTGGGACAGCTCTCTCGAATCTCTAAAAGCTAGGCTAAACACTCTGATATTTATATGATGAGTTATTTGTATTGGTTGTCAATATGATCACAGTACACTTATAAGATCACCATGAGGCAAGATGCAGCCTTGATCATAAAAGAGCATATCAGGCTAAATGTCTAATTTTTTCTAAATGATTGAGATTATAAAGTTCAAAGACATTTTTAAAAGCAAACTAGTTGAGCATGAATTCTAGAAGTTAAGAAGCAGAGCCCACAAGAGCAAAACCAACCTTTATCTATACAATGAGTTCCAGGACAGCCAGAACTACATAGTGAGACCCTGTCTCAAAAAGCCAAAAACAATTCAATCATGGTGATATACACCTTTAATAGCAACAATAGGGAGGCAGAATCATACAGATCTCTATGAGTTAGAGCCCAGCCTGGATTCTAGAGTGAGTTCCAGGACACTGATGTATGTGCCTCCTCATTGCCAGAGACTCCAGAAGCTCAGAGCAATGCATCTCTTTTGTCTGGGATCCTAGGAACCCACATGGACAACAAAGTAAAATGTTGTTTTTTTACAAACTGATTATGAAAGTTAGGCTGTCCATGGAGTTCCAGGATAGTCAGTCCTATACAGTAAGACTCCATGTAAAAAAAGATACACACACACACACACACACACACACACACACACACACCTCTATAAAAATGAAGCAACACCTGAAGAGTTAAACAATGGCTCAAGGCAAGAATCAGATACTTTAAACTGGTAATAAAGTCAGACATCCAACATGATGCTGTTGAGAAAATGTGATGTTTACTCTTAAATCTTCTTGCCCAGAACAATGGGTGAAAAAAAAAAAAAGAAAAGTCAAGTTCCAACAGTTCTCCTACTTACCAGGACTCTTCCTGCTCCAGCCCTGTAGACTTATCTAAATCATAGAAAGAAAAAGCATTAGGAAGCATCATAAAATCTAGTAGCACATGTCTTTTACTCCTGAAAACTAGCTTATAAATTACAGCTAGTAAAATTTACATTTACCCAAGACTAGTGACATAGATCATTGGTAGAGCACTTGATTAGAATACCTTGGACTCTATATCCAGCAACAAAGAGAAAGAGAAAGAATGGGAGGGGGAGAGAAGTATGAGCCAAAATAATCTGTTTCCTATGAAAGATAGAGAGGAAATAAAAGACCCAGAAACCAAAAAGGGGTAAAGAACACATTTAAGAAATGAATATATTCCCCTGCTCTTGAAAACAGAGAAATAAATTTCAACAAGCAAGAAAGAACACTAGAAGGGGCCAAACATAGGACCAGATGAATCCAAGTGTCCCAAATCTCATATCAGTCATCTCTACAAAGACATTAAACACATGAACACTCCAATCAAAAGAAGGCTCTACTTACACTCCTCAAACTCTTCATTGTTTCCGCTTATATCCATGTTAATAATGTAACTGGAAAAAAAAAAGAGGA
Source organism: Meriones psammophilus (assembly GCA_036365155.1). NCBI lineage: Eukaryota > Metazoa > Chordata > Mammalia > Rodentia > Muridae > Meriones > Meriones psammophilus. The sequence goes on from JAEOAE010003864.1 coordinate 22,734, forward strand.
TTTTAAACTGAGGCCTACCAACAACACAGGCAATAAGATATCAACATTCTCAAATAAATGCGGGGAACAACCAGTTTCCAAAATGCAAGGTCAGAAGTAGCTTTAGGCCCTAACGTCTGTCCTGTTTATTCTCAATAGCAAGAGCCTACCTCAAAACTAAGAATATTGTCTTAGATTCTGGTCTGGCTTTAAACCCCCATGTAGTGGAAGTTGACCTTGAACTTTTTACTGTCCTGACTCTCCCACTTGAGGGCTGGGATTCACAGTAGTATGTCTGCCATTGATTAATGCCTTGTTGGTATCTGAGCCAAGTTTGATGCAGGCTAGTCAAATACTGTACCAACTGAGCTACATCTCAGCCCCTATATGTACTTGTCTTTTATTTTTATTTCTCAATTTTTATTTTTAATTCTGTCTGTCTATATATGTCTACATATACGAGTGCATATATATAGATATATGTCATGATAGGAGCTATGTGCTATCAAGAATGGAGTGGAAGTCATAGAACAGTAGGCATGAATTCCATAAGTGTGACTTTCTAGAAATTACTCATACTTAATAAGGTATTGTGTGCTTCATATAATTATAAGCTTCTGCCTACTAATGGAGATGTATAGGGGTGTGGAATTCTAGAACCTAAGATACTTGTTTCTTTATAATTCATAGTTAAGACTAACCAAGATCAATACAGTTGAAATGGCTCATCAGTAAGATGTCTTTCCCATCAAACCTAACAATCCGATTTTGATCCCAGGGACCTACATATTAATAGGAGAAAACCAATTGCTGCAAGTTATCTAATCTCTGATCTCTATACACTTACTATGGTACTTGCATGTCCAAACACAAAAAATAAGCAAATGTACCCTATGTTTTTTAAATTAAATGAGAAAGTAGGGAATAGTGTTTCAGACCTAAAATCCAGTACAGGGAAGGTAAAAGCAGAAAGATCCCAAGTTCAAGGCTACAAAATAAGTCTTATTTTCACAAAACAGTATGGCCAGTAGTAGTTTACAACATTAATCCCAGAACTCAGGATGAATGAATCAGAAGGCAGAGGCAGGCCAATCTCTGATTTCGAGGACAGCCTGGTCTATAGACTGAGTTCTAAGCCTGAGTTACACCAGACAAATTTATCTAGAATATATATATATATGCCAAAAGCATGTAGTGGACCCTTTATCTACTGTGTCCTATTAGTGAGGTGTAAAGACAAGTACAGCCCTCAATTTAACCCCCAGCTTTCTGTCAAAAACGTTAGTGTTTAATTTTTAATTGTTCATCCCCTATTCTCCTGAAAGCTGCTCTCCCAGCCTTGCACCCAGAGCCATCTCTCCCTGCAGTTCCAGCTGCCAGGATTGGTGGTCTAGTCTGGCCCAGTCCTTTGGAATGAGCTACACCAGGCCTCAACTCAGGAGGCTGTTGGCCTTACCAGCTCCTTCCACTAAGCAAAAGCCCCCTCATGTTCCCATTGGCCGCTCAGCCAGGGGCTCTCCCAAGAGCCCAGTGATATTTCTCACCTCAGGCCACCCCTCCCCACGAGCCATGCCCCACCTCATTCTCCCACCTACCCTACCTGGCTCTGCCCTGTCCCACCACTGTCCTGTCCTCTTGCCCCACCACCCATTCTCCTGACCAAGGTGCTCAGTCTGTCATCCCTTCCCAACCCTGCCCCTTCAAGTACTGTCTCAGGATCCTGGCATCTTCTAGAAACAAAACTGGAGCTTTGTCTTTTTGGCATATAGGCATTTCCACCAATCAGGCTTTGAGACCCCATCCCTCCTGCTGGGCCATAGGTAATATCCTGCCCATGGTGGCCATTAGTCTCCCCTCAGCCACAAAAGCTCCCCTTTTTAGCAATCCAAAGCCCCAGGTTATTAGCTAGTCCTCCCAGCAGAGCAACCTTCTCCTACCCCCTTGGGACATCCCACAGACGTGCAGACCATTCTCTCACAGCCCATGAAGCCTAGGCCGAAGGCTAAGCCCCTGTCCTCCCTTTTCGCCTGTCCTGGACCCAACCTCCTCTTCCTACTACCCTACCCGTGCCTGGTGCTCCCTGTGTGGGGACCAGCACTGCCTGAAGCCACCTGGTTCCCCTGGTAACGGCCAAACATTGGAACCTTCTAAACCGCCAGTCCCTGGGTTCAGTGTTCACAGCTGCCCTGTTCCCCGCCGCTCCCTTCTCATCGCCATTACCCCCCTCTGCTTCTATGGTCCTCTGTGACGTCCATATCCCGCCCCTATCCCCATCAGAATCCAGGCCTTTTGTTGTTTTCGGCAGTGCCTGCATCCATCATCCCACGGTCTTCTGCATGGTTTTTGACGGCCTCGGCCCCGATCCCGGCCCCCATGGCCCTTTTACTCTATAAGGGGAGGTGTCTGGCCGGATCTCAGTCCTCCTGATCCCAAGTGCCCACACGGAACCCGGCTTCTCCAAAGTGGTGTCTCTACTTAAATATGCGACACTCAAAGGAGACCTTGCCCCTTAGGCCACAGTAGACACACCTGCCTGTGTGCGTGTCTGGCGCAGGTCCCAGCCACCCCCTGCTCCTCTGTTCCTCTGGTGAGCCAGCAAGGGATGTGTGCAGGTAACAACTTTAATAGGGCCAAGCCCCTAGGCACCATGGGAGTAGAGGACATATTCCTGCCATTTTGGGCTCCCACCTCTCAGGAATGCCCGTAACGACTTTTCTGAATTTTGTAGCCATGAGTTTGAGATACCTGCTCCAGTGCTTCTAGAATTGGACATCCCTGTTGAGATGCTACTTCTCACAGAAGGGCACCATTTCAATAGAGAGCTGTACCCAAGCCGGATATTGCGGCTAACCCTCTCTAACAACCCCTTCTCCATGTAGTTTTTAAGAGCTGGTCCTTGTAAGCCCAGGCAGGCCTGGAACTGGCCATAGTCCTACCTTTAATTTTGGAGCCCGGACCATGCTCGGTTTCTAGCAAATTTCTGAGTTCACAGGAAAAAAAAAAAGTCTTTACGTTTATTTTTTTATGTTATTTTTTTTTTTTTTTCGAGACAGGGTATCTCTGCATAACCCTGGCTCTTCTGGAACTCACTCTGTAGACCATACTGGCAAATCACACAGAGATCCACCTGCCTCTGCCTCCCCAGTGGTGGTATGGAAAACCTATACCTGGCCCAAACTAAAATAAAATATATCTCTCTATACGAGAATTTGAAGGCTTCTACCTTGCTTGAACGGCCGGAATGTTTGTAAAATTTCGTCTCTCTGGTCTTCCAACTACCCTGAGCTCTGGCAGAAGACAATTTAGTCCCCTGCAGAATAGAAAGTGGGTGCAACCGCAAAACATCTAGCAATACTGAACTCTGGTGCTGGCATCAAAACTTGTTAGACCTTGAGGAGGGAAAAAAGAATTGGTTACTTTTGTTTTCTGCTGCCCTTTGCAATCCATTAGAAAAACAAACAAACAAACAAACAAGCCTTTTTTTACACAATACCTTTCTCTGGCAGACATCAATGTACTTCTTATGCAGTTGCTTCTGGACACTAAACATTGTTCCAGGAGTTTTCTGTTTGATTAGAAATGACAGCTTAAAAAGTACAAGAAGGGGCATAGTTGTACAAGCCTTTAAGCCTTTCAACCAAGGATTTGAAAATTAGAGGCAGTCAGAACTCTGATTTAGAAGCTAGCCTGGTCTACATCGTGAGTTCCAGAACAGATCTCTGATCTAAATTGTGAGCCAAGACTGGCAAGGCTACAGAGAAAACCTGTCTCAAAATAATAAACAAACAAACAAGACTTTGTTCAAATAGAGGATTTGGGTTCACTTCCCACCACCTATATACAGTGTCTCACAACTACCCGTAAGTCCTGTTCCAGAAAATCCAATGCCTTCTTCCAAACTCTTCATACACCCGGCACACCCATGCTGCACAGACACAAATGCAAATAAAACCCCAGACATGCAACACAAATCTAAATTAAAAAAATTAAAATCTAAATAAAGGGATTTGAGACAAAAGGCACTGTTTTTACTTCTTAGTCTGTATGAGTCACTAAGCTGAGGCCAAAGGCTGCATTTTGTCTGGGATAGTGGGAGCCCAACTGCAGAAGAACTTAAAATCTTCTTCCTAAAATAAAACTTCTATGTGAGGCGAGGCATGGAAACACATGCTTGTATTCCCAGCACTCAGGAAGGGAGGTGCAGGCAGATCTCAGTTAGTTCCAGGGCAGCCTTGTCTACAAAGTAACCCAAGGATCACCAAGGGTACAGAGAAAAACTATGAAAATAAAATAAAATAATATTTTAACAATCCCTTGTTCTTGTAGATGACCTGGGTTCAATTGCCATCACCCAGTGG
>JAEOAE010000311.1:0-27245 GCA_036365155.1 Meriones psammophilus
ATAAGTATCACTGTTGCTATATCTGAATTTCTACCTTATTTGGAATGCAGAGACAAGAAGACTGTTAAACCCTATTTTTAAGGCAGTGCATCTGCATAAAGAAAAGCAATGTTTCACTTCTCCTGTTCCTTTTTTTCTCCTCCCCTTCCTCCTCTGTCCTTACCTCCTATATACGAAGCAAATGTTCTACCTCTGAGTTGTATTCCTACCTTCTGTACAAAACAAGCAGAAACAGAAATCTTTGGATATAATAAAGCCAGATGCTAAACCTCACTAAAGCTTAATGGAAGTAACTTGTTATGGGATAAATTAAAGAGAACACAGAGAAGGCAACAGGCATAGAGGAGGCTGTCCTAGTAACAGCAGTAACAGAACAAGATAAAAAGAATTCAGGAAACATTTTTTTACAGGTGGCACAATGGCTGGCATTAACAAATAAAATGCTATATGCTCCCATCCTTTAGGTGGGAATTCTGTATTATTATCAGATTATGAAGACTTTATTAAAGGAATTTACTCTTTAAAAGGTTATTTGTCCTTCCACAGATAGTTATTGTGAATTAGGTACCCAATACTGTGCTAAATCCTGAACATACAGAAAGTGATTCATGAAAACACCATTCTTTCTCTATAAGCTTACAGCCTTGTGGGGTAATCCACCATAAACAAACCCATAGACCATGCATAGAAATGTATACATCACATAAATTCCACTATGACATCTAAAGGAAAGCAAGAGGTACCTAACACCCCAGAAAGGATAAAGAACATTCATATTCAAAGGCTGAGAGGTGAGAACATTTTAGTTCAGTAGGGTAAATGAAAGAAGGTGAATTTGTTTGCAGTATACTAGGAAAGAAGAAAGGAATGATAATGATAATAATAATAATAATAATAATAATAATAATAATAATATTAAAGAGGGATGATAGCCATCCTCTCTGCTGCTGCTGTTATTTTCATCCTTGCACCCTCTCATGTGCCTCTTTGCCCCTCTAGTGGTGACAGGAAGCAACTTCTCCATCATTTCTTTCAGGAACTGTTGCAGAGCCTGCAGGGCTGGTGGCCCCAAGGGAGAGCCCATGAGGCTTGGGCAGGTGACTCCAAGTGACCTCAGCATTGTTCCAGGTGGAACTCGGAACCTTGGTTGCCAGGTAACCAGGCGCCAGCAGCAGCAACAGCTGCCTGGACAGACCAGCTGGTCCAGAGCTGCTGGAGAGAGGAGTCTGTTCTGCTTCCAGACCTCCCAAGGCTTAGGTCTCGGAAGCCAAAGGTGGTCGCCTGGGCGCTGCTGGAGACATGTGGTGCGCTCACTGACACGTTTCTGGCCTGTTACCCACTGGGAGACCAAGGTAATCAGGGCCGCCATGTGGTGGGAGCTTTCTGTCCACTCCCACCCCCATCCACCGTGGTCGCGGCCTGGGCGGAGTGTTCTTGTTGGGTCACTGAGAACACTTTCAAGCCCGCCGGTGTAGGAAGGGGTCTTTGGTGCCCCTCGGGGTTTGCACACTTCAAGCCTCCCTCCTGTCCTGGTCCTTTCTCAGCAAAAGGAAGAGAGCCTTCCAGCATGGTATCCCCATTGCTCAGCAATGATGGCATGAACTTCATGGAGCAGATGATCCCCTATTTTCCCCACTGCTCTTTCTGGCCTTTATCCAAAGTTTTGCGACCAATGGGGTGATTCTGGAATTGATTCTGAAAAGGCAGGCAAGTGGCTCCCCCCAGGGATCCAAACAGACCTCCTCATGCTGTTTCCCAGGGCTTGTGTCCTTACAGAACTGGGGCCACTGAGTCCCAGCAGCCCGGGCTCAGGCCTGGCCCTTTAAAATGATATGGCGAGCATGGGCGATTGGGGCAAGGGTGGGGCTCTACCAGGTGCCATTCCCCTTCCCGGGAGTGTCACACACCACCCTTTCTCACCTCTGAGCATCCTTTCCCTGTTTGTGTAAAGGATTCTGGACCCCATCTGTGGTGTTTGAGATGAATGGAGGCCCCAGCACCCTCAACCCCTCCTTGGGAAAATTTTGATAGTTCCTTCTGGATGTCTCAGTGGGTTGGAGACCACGGGGCCTTAGGGGTGACACCCGGCGTGAAATGTCACAGGTATAGATGCTTCAGGCCCGACTGTGAGGGGGGACAAGAAGACAACGATGTGAGTGGGCTTGAGGCCGAGGGGAGGTGGCGGGAAAGGCGTTTGGGGCTGGCCAGGGTAGAGGACCAGTAATGGCCAGGAGCCTCGCCTTTGGGGTTCTCGCCCTAGGGACATTCCCTGCAACCTCGACAGCTGGTGGAGGACAGAGGTCTCCCACTGGACATCTGGGTTTTGAGCAGCAGAGGGAGGAACAGGAGAGGAAGGACCCTGGGGATACCAATGTTCCCCCCTCTGCAGCCCCGAAGAGGGGCCAGGCTTCCGACACCGTGTCCTTCTGCCCTGCTCTCACCCACAGTGCCATCTTCTCGTTATTGTCTCAGTGGCTACAGAAATTGCCCCAGGATTTCTCTGGGGCCCCGGACCTGGCCATCATGAGGCGACTGCTGGACTATGCCAGGATCCACGTGCCCACTGCAGAGTTGGACTGGCAATCTGGGGAGATCCTCCAGGCAATGGATAAGCCTGGGATAAGCTGAAGCCCAATAAGGAGGAGGAGGATTAAGAGGAGAATGAGGACACGGGGAGGCGCCTGGTGAGACAGCAGCTGATTCCAGCCCCGTGTCCCACAGGGGAAGTGTCCTGAAGCTCTGGCCAATTAAGTAGAGGAGGATGCCTGTCAACTCGACTGTCCTGCTGGTAGGAGAGGGGACTGTGCCTTCCCTGGCATGGAGAGGCCATCTTGGATTAGCTCACCCCATTCTGCGTGCCTTCAGGCTGCTCCCTTATCCGGGATGACAGCTCACCCCTTTCTTTGCTCAGATCCTGGGCTGCTTGGGGCTTCAATTGCAGAGCTGCCCATGCAAGAGGTCTTGGTGGCACAGAAGAAATGGAGCCTGGCTTCGGGGGCAGATTCTAAGCCCCAAGAGGATGCTGAGCTCCTGGATCCCATGGCTACTGGATCCCCAGTCTTGACAGAAGCTGGACCAGTACAAACTCCGGCTTTAGCATCAGAGGATGCACAGGCCCTTGTGGACTTGGTGGATGAGCTACTGTTTCTCTCCACTGTGGTGCACTTGGGGCACCCAATCCCCTGTCCTCGCTGCCGAAGGTTGGTACAATTGCCGGCTGAGCTGCACCCAGCGCCTGCTCTTCTTAGAGAAAACATTCCCTTAATTTTGTATATTTTTAAATTGTTGTTTTTCACTCTTGTGTTATTATTTTTGGTTTCATACTATTATTATTAAAAAGGTGTTGCTTACTCAACTTAAGTGATGTATTCAGAGATGGGACCTCCCCATCTATCTGCCCACAGTGGGTGGAGTCATTCCTGGGCTGTGGTCCTGGCTGAGCCAAGGGGTATGGAGTCTGTTTTTGTCGAGAGTTTCCTGAGAGTTAGGCATGTGCATCCATCTATAGAAGATGCTGCCAGGTGTGTAGTTGGTGCGCAGGGGGTCAACTGGGATAGATTGTGCCCCAGAAAAAAAGCCCAACAGGGCCAGTGCTTGACAGCAGAATTTTGGGGCCACATCTGGGCCAAGAGCTAGGCTCTGAGGATCAGGACCAGGAACAGTACCAGGACCCAGCTCTGTGGACACTATCCCTGAGGGGGGGAAAAAACCCTATAATTTGAGATATAGAGTATGTTTTGGGGGATCATTTAAACACATGATATTTCTACATAGCCATGCCTGTTTTAGAACTCAATCTTTGGAGATGAGCATGGTGGCACACACCAGTAATCCCAGCACTCAGGGAAGAAGAGACTTGAATTTGAGGCAAGCCAGGTCTACAAAGTAAGTCTAGGACAGCCAAGACTACACAAAGAAATTCTGTCTAAAAAAACAAACAAATGAAAGAATGAACAAACACAAAAGAGAAATCACTCTGTGGACCAAGCTGATCATAATCTCAGAAAAATTAGGCTGCCATGGACTCCCGGGTCTAGGATGACAGGGATGCACCTCTGAGCAAAGCTAAGTTATTTTTTAATGACTTATTCTTGAATCAAGGAATGAAAGGATAAAATAAGATGTACAAAGGTAACATTTTTTTCTTTTAATGAACAGTAATAATTCTTCAAATTCTATATTTATTTACAATTGCAAAATCATTTCTGATGTTGTCAGTAAGTGGGTTTTCTCCTTTGCTTTAATTTCATCCATTGAAAAATGAGTGTGTATTTGCCAGTGAGAGGACAACTTATTGCTGTTTACTATCTGTTTACATCCCATATATGAGTTTTTGACATGAAACCCAAAGAGTGTTTTGGCCAGTGAAAAAACTGGCGCTTATTTCGGTTTAAAAATTATTAATGTATGTACTGGTGTGTGAATTTGTATATACAAAGGCCCAAGTATAGAAATATTAGAAAAATTCTATAGGAGTAATATGGGCTACCCAGAAATTGAGCTCAAATCATCAGACTTAGAAACAACCAACTATGCCCACTGAGAAAATTCTCTGATATTCTCTTGTAGATCTGAGACAGTGTTATGAACAAGTCTTTACTCCTAAGAATGAACTAACAGATTCCAAAAAAAAATGACAGCATTATATCATTTTAATTTGGAAATAGCATTTATTACTAAAATTATTTGATGTTCTTCCATCCTTATATAACACTAAGTTTATAATTTCGATAGGAGACAATATTTTACTGATGTAATATTTCATTTAAGTTTGAGTATCAATGAACTCAGTGGGGAATGTCTGTGGTAAGCAAAACTGTCAACATGACTTTGAACATCATATAACAATGACCAAAATAAACCCAACAAAGCTGTCACCAAGTCTTCACACATCTGTCATGGCCTAAGAACCCATAGTAACATTATACACACACAACATGCTTTTTGAAATAAATATCATTGCTGCTACATTATTTAGCACCTCTAGATAATTCTCTTAGAAGGCAGTACTTCAACATTATGTGTCATGTAGTAAATAATGGAACCATGAAAAATGGAACATTAAACAGGTCATACATACATATAGATATACATACATATAGTCATACATACCTACATACACACTATTAAGCATTTTAACATTAACGTTGGTAAAAATAGAACACATTGGGGGAACATCTTCCACTCGTGGACTTGTACTGAGAAGGCTGACATATGATAATGGAGCTTTGCCTAATTACTCACATACAAATCAGGCTTGGAAAAAAAGAACATCTTAAAGGTATTTGTGAAAATGAAAAACAAAAGCACCACACTTTCTCAGAGACCCTTCCTTGAAAAGCAGGATCACACCCTACCTGATATAAATAAGCAATGGATCACATAGATGATGGGAATCCCATTCTATACTTTACAGCAGAAAATACCTATCACCAAGAGTGATTAGATGCATAAGATTAACAGCAGCCACAGAAAGACTATCAGAATGACCTAATAAACTTCTGTGATTGGATTTAATACAAATACAGCAAACTTCAATAGCTACTCCATTGTTTCAAAATATAAAACACAACCACAACTGGTGACCTCCTCCATTACATTATAAGTGAACATCGTAAATAATTTACTTCATCCAAGGCCATGTTTCTTTTCATGATTAGATTCTTAGGGTGTACAGATATTAGCACGTTTATCCTATATTATATGTCTAATACCCACTTATGAGTGAGTATATACCCTGTGTGTCTTTCTGCTTCTAGGATACCTCACTCAGGGTGATCTTTTCTAGATCCCACTATTTGCCTGCCAATTTCATGATTTCCTTATTTTTAAATGCTGAGTAGTATTCCCTTGTGTAATTGTACCACAATTTCTATATCCACTCCTCAACTGAGTGGCACCTGGTGTTTCCAGCTTCTGCCTATTACAAATAAAGCAGCTACAAACATGGTCAAGCAAATGTCCTTGTTGTACACTTGATCAAATTTTGGATATATGCTTAGGAGTAGTATAGTTGGATCTTGAGGTAGCACTATTCCTAATTTTCCGAGAACTTGCCAGATTGATTTCCAAAGTAGTTGTATAAGTCTACATCACCACCAGAAGTGGAGGAGTGTTCCCCTTTCCACACATCTTCTCCAGCATGTGTTGTCACTTGAGTTTTTGATCTTATCCATTCTGATAAGTGTAATGTGATATCCCAGGGTCATTTGAATTTGCATTTCCCTGATGACCAAGGAAGAGGGGACAGGAGTTCCACAAAGAGAGCAACAGATGAAAAAATACTGGACACAGGGGTATTTTTTGAGACTGATACTCCAACCAAAGACCATGCATTGAAATAACCTAGAATTTCTTCAACTCCTGTCCAGATATACTCCATGGCAGCTAAGTCTCCAAGTGAGTTTCCTAGTAATGGGAACAGGAACTGTCTCTGATATGAACTCAGTGTCTGGCTCTTTGGTCACCTTCCCTTGATTGGGGAGCAGACCACAGAGGAGGACAATACAGACATTTCTGATGAGATCTGATAGGCTAGGGTCAGATAGAAGTGAAGGAGGACCTTCCCTATCAGTGGACTTGGGGTCAGAAATGGGAGGAAGTAAGGAGGTTGGGTAAAAGAGGGGATGAAGAATGGAGCCACAGCATGGATCCAATGTGAATAAACTGTAATTTACAAAAACATAAAATTTTTAAAAGTGAAAAAAAAAGAAACAACCTTCAGATACTAGAAGATTTTTTTTTACATACCAGGATGTTGTTTTTTGAGAAAAGAGATTTTCTGTATGGCCTTGACTGACCTGTCATGCTTTCTAGACCAGGCAGGCCTTAAACTAACACAGATCCATTTCTCTCTGCCAGTCATAGTGCTAGTCTTAGAGGCATTTGCCAACAATCCTGGCTTTGAGTTTTTTAATTTAATTTAATGTTTCATTTTTGCGACATGATGTCTCAGTGCATCACTGCCAGTCCAGGACTCTCTTTGTAAACCAGGCTGACCTTGAAGTCATAGAGACCTTCCTTCATCTGCCTCTCAAGTGCTGGGACTAAGGATGTGTGTCACCATGCCTCGTAAGATTTTAATATAGCCTAGTCACACTATGTGATTTCAGACATATCTAGCCACACATCTAGACTGTTTTTTTAGACAAGGTTTCTCTCTGTAGCTGTGCATGTCCTGGACTTGTTTTGTAGACCAGGGTAACATTGAACTTACACAATAGCATGCTTGTATCTCCTGGAGAGATGGGATTAGAGATTTGTGCCACAAAGCCTGGCTCAGATTTTATTTCAATAAGATATATATGATTTAAACATAAATTAAAACATGATTTTTAATCATATATATACATATATATGATAAATACATATATGATTAAAACAATATATATAAATATATAACATATTTATTAAATATATTGGTTTATATTGCTATATTTAGTGAGTATATATTAATTATACATATGATTATTTAGGTATTTTGAGAGAGGGTTTCTCCTTTTAGCCCTGGCTATCTTGGACTAGATCTGTAGAACATCCTGACCTTGAACTCACAGAGACTGGCCTGCTTCTGCCTGGCAGAGTGCTGGGATTAAAGGCCTATGCCAACACTTAGTATTTAGGCACCTGCTTCTGTCTTTCCTAGCAACCTGTGATGTCATTATGTGTCGACAACCAGGTAGGGCAGGTGTGGTTAGTTTACTCCTTAAAAGAATCTTCCTGCCCACTTTGTCTCTCTCTTGGCCTCTCTTGCCCTCTTGCTATTGCCTTCTTGCCCTCCCCCTTTCTCTATTGGGGTGCCCCTCTCTCTCTTCCCCCATCATGTCCTGCTCTCTCCTTCTCTGTCTCTCTTCATTTCCATCTGAGAGCCCACCCAAGAATGCAAACATCTGTAAAAGTAAAACAGCTGTGACTATTCCCATCCTTGAAATAAAGCCAGAGGCACATAGCTCTCGAACGGTAGGATGAACTGCTCTGAGATAGCCTTGAATTGAAGCCAGACGCAGATAGCTCTCAAAGGGCAGGATGAACTGCTCTGAGATAGTTTTTTTTAAAAAATAAGGGCAGGGTGAATTGTTTTGAGAAAACACACAAAGGGCCAAAAACTGCAAACAACTAGCTGTAAACTATCTTCATGCTATTCTTGCTGACCAATCAATGTATAGAGCAAAAGTGGCCAGATTTTTAAGTATAAAAACCCTGTGCTTTGCATGCTCAGTGTTGTCTCCTCTCTTTGGAGGAGCAACCCTATCACGATATGAATAAAACTCTTGCTTTTGCATCGAGTTGTGGTCAGTAAGTGTTCCTTGGAAGGGCACAATCCTGAAATCCTGAGCTCCTGAGCAGTGAGACTCCAGGTCTTACAACATGGAACTAAAAATCTTTTGCAATCCATTCCTTAATGATGAAGCACCTTATAAAATAGGAAACATCTTTACCAGCTACGCAACAGACAGATTTATATGTAGACCATTCAAAGAAGTCATGAAAAGTAAACATGAAGAAACAAACAAACAATCTAGAAAAGATCATCCTGAGTGAGGTATCCCAGAAGCAGAAAGACATACATGGTATACACTCACTTTTAAGTGGATGCTAGACCTATAAGATAGGATAAACATACTAAAATCTGTACACCTAAAGAAGATAAGCAAGAAAGAGGACCTGGGTTAAGATGATCAATCCTCACTTAGAAAGACAAATGTGATGGACATAGGAGAAAACAAGAAACAGGACAGAAGCCTACTACAGAGGACCTGTGAAAGACTCTACCTAGCAGTGTATCAAAGCAGATGCTGAGAATAATAACCAAACCTTGGGCAGAGCACAGAAAATCATATGAAAGAAGGGGGAGTTAGTGTGACATAGAGAGGACAGGAACTCCAAAAGGTCCAAATATATCAGGGCACAGGAGTCTTTTATGAGACTGTTTCTCCAACCAAGGAACATGTATGCATATAACCTATCATCCCTGCTCAAATGTAGTCCATGTGAGCTCTGTATCCAAGTGGGTACCATACTAAGTGGAACAGGGACTATTTCAGACATGAACACAATGGCTGGCTCTTGACCTTCCCCCTCCCAAGGGAGAATCAGACTTGCTAGGCCACAGAGGAGGATATTGCAGCCAGTCCTGATGATACCTGATAAGCTAGGTTCAGTTGGAACAGGAGGAGGCCCTCCCTATCAGTGGACCTGGAAAAGGGTAGGGAGGAGATGAGGGAAGGGGGGTGCGATAGGGAGGGAATGAGGGACTGGGATACAGCTGGGATACAAAGTTAATAAACTGTATCTAATATTAAAAAATAAAAATTAAAAAGTGGGACATATAACAAAGTTCCTAAAGATGAAACACAAAATGCTGACAGTTTTTTTGTTTCTTTGAAAACAGGATTTTTTTTTTCTGAATAATTTTGGCTGTCCTAGGCTCTCTTTATAGAACAGCCTGTGCTTGAACTCACAGAGATCCACCTACCTCAAACTTCCTGAGTGCTAGGAATGCAGGTGATCACCAACAGCCTGAGCTGCTGACAGTTTATTTTGTTTTAGCATTTTATTTTTGTTGTTTTTTCATGCATTACATCCCAACTGCAGTTTCCTGTTCTTCCACTCCTCCCAGCCACAATCTATCCACCTCTACTCTGCCCACCTCACATCTCCTTCAGATCCACTGCTTCTTTATTGTCAATGAAAAAAAAATCTGATGGCCTAACAAGTTACAAAAAGACTAGGAATAATCCCTCACATCAGAGTTGGTCAAAGCAATACACTAGGATAGAAAGTATAGGGAGAGCAGGAAAAAGAGTTAGAGACACCCCCGTTATCACTGTTGGAAGTCCCTCAGCGACATGAGGATAATAATCATAAGGTGTATGCCAACAACCTAGGTCACAAGACTCATAGCATGTTTATGTTTTTGTCCTTCAGACTCTGTGATCCCCTATGAGCCCAATTGACTCAGTGGGCCATGCTCTTGCTGTGTCCTTAATATCTCTGGTTCCTACAATAACGTATTCCCTCATTTCTGGGGTTCCCCTGGATACATCATTGTGTTTGGCTGTGGGTCGCTGCATCTACTCCCATCAGATGCCGGGTGATGTCTCTCTGATGACAACTGGGCTAGGCACTCATCTAAGATTATAGCAGAGTATCTTTTATTGACATTTTTTTGCCTGTCATGTTTACAGATATTGTGTGTCTGTAGGCTATCTTGACTCTGGTTCATGGTCATCCAGGCAGTGTCAGGCATGGACTTCCCCTCATGGTGTGGGCCACAATGTCTTTTCTGGAGTGTATTTAATATTATTGGGTTAGGGTTTTCCTTCTAGTATGTTCTGTAGGGCTGGATGGCTGCATATATCCTGGGTATAGTAGTCTGGGTTGGCATCGGTGGTCTCCTAGTTTCTGCATGATATCCATCCAAACACTTCTGGATTTTATAATCTCTGCTGAGAATTCTAGTGTGATTCTGATAGGTCTACTTATTATTTGAATGATGTTTTGGTATTAGCAGTGTCATGCATAGAACAGTTAATTTTCATGATGTCATCCCCATATAAAATAGAATCTCCATAACCTATGAAAATGACAAATAAACACACTTTAATGTGTGTTGAGGGAATTAAGACAAAAAAGGGACTAATTTGAGGTAAAAATAAACTATATATAAATGCTGCAAAAATGAAAATACTTGTAATTCAATTATGATATTTTAGAATGCAACTGCATCAAAAAAGTTAACTCCTGGTCCATTAATATACCCAAAAATTTATGTAGCATTTTGACTTTGCATGATGATGAATATTTTTTTTATAACTCCCCATATGTCAGTTACTATTGTTTAAGTGATTTCTGAATGAATTACATGACATTATTAAAAGCAGAAAATTTGGTCGTTCTATGTGAAAGATGATTATAGGCATAGTTTATTTTCCCTCTAACTCTCTCTTTATAGGAAAGGATTTATGAGAATGATTTACAATCTGTGAGTCAATTAATTCAACAGTGGATGGCTAAAAATGGAAAATCCAGGAATCTATCAGTGGCTTAGTCCATGAGGCTGGTTGCCTCAACTCACCTTCATCTACACGGAAATCCTCAAGAAGAAGGTTCTATAGTCAATGAAGAAATAGACTTGCTACCAAAGCAAAAGGGAACAGGCAAAGAGTAAAACATTCCTTCTTCTATGTCCTTGTATAGGTTTCCAGTAAGATGAGGCAAAGGTGAGTGGTTGGTTTTGCAGTATGAAGATACAGATTAAAGGTGTGTTTTTCAGCCTTACAGATTCAGAAGAGAAGTAGAGAAGACGACTTCAAATAAGGAAGAGTGCTTCACAATTGTGTCCTTAATTTGGGTGTTTTGCTTAATTCCACATGCAGTCAAGTTAAAAACCAAGACTCATGATCACACCTCTTTTCAGCTTGAAAGATAATCATATCTCCTCTTTACGTTAATTTCCAAATGAAAAGAATAACCAGGTCATAGTAATGCCTAAAAATCATTTAATGACCCAGAGTACAATAGCAGACCAATTACATATTTATCCTGATCATAATTGAAGCTAACATTATATAACTGTCCTTCAAATACCATCCAGGTTAGAAACAACTCTGCATCGCCGTTGAGCCACTCCACAAAACACCTCCCTCGTAAGGCAACCCACATTAAGCACAAGGATTCACCTCCCACCTGCTACGTATGTGCAGGGTCCCGAGGTCGAGACCAAGCATGCTCCATATTTGATGGCTCAGTCTCTGCCAGCCCCCTGGGGGCTGGGTCAGCTGTTTCTGTTGGTCTTCTTGTGAGGTTCCTCACACCTCCAGGGCTTCCATCTTTTCCCCAAAACTTACTCAGGATCCCTAGAGCTCTGCACCTTTCTTAGGTGCAAGTCTGAGCATCTGTCCAAGCTCATTTCTGGCTGGAGTCTCTGAGACAATGGTCTGGTTAGGGTCCAGGCAACGTGGTTTTACAGTCCCAATTCTGGGCATTCTCAATGTGGTCAAATATCGTCCAACAGAGCCTGATATTCGTCTTCCGTGAGAGGAGCCTCAAGTGTTGGTTCGATCTGCTCCCATGGTACATCTGGGTCCAGAGCGGCTGGTCCATGTTCCTCCTCCACTGTTCTCACCTGTTGCTCCAGGAAGAGCTGGACAGGGCAGGAGTCGCTGGATTCTGGGTAGGCCTCTGTGAAGAAGGTGAGCTCGGGTCTTGACATCAAGGCTTCTGCACACTGGCCTCCTGCAGAACCCGGTGTCAACAAGCTGTCCCAGGAAGCCTCCTGCTCAATGCAACACAATGCTCCAGGAGCCCTTTCCGGGCCAGGAGAGGCAGGCAGGTCCTCACCTTTAGCTGGGATGCCTCCAGCGCGGCCTTTCTGTTATGGAACCATATGTGGACGGTGTCCTCAGGCAAACCTGTGCTCAGTGCCAGTTGCACCCTCGTGGCATAGTCTGGAGATGGAGAGATCTCAAAAGCTTGCACTAGCATGCTGATCTGTGCTGGACTAAGCCGCGTTCGAGGCCTTCTCCGTTCTGAGGGCAGGCCTCTTGCTTGTTGTACCCTGGCGACAAGCTTTTCAGGAGGCTGTTGGGAGGCTTCATGGCTGGAGCCTGCGGTGGTCTGCTTTGAGGTCTTCCTCGACATGCCAGTTCTAGTTCTGCAGTATTGAAACCACACGCGGATGGAGGACTCTGGAACTCCGAATTCCCTGGCCAGTTCCTGCCTGGTCCTGAAGCTCGGGTAAGGTGTCTTGGCGAAAACTGAGAGCAAGACCTCCTTCTGCTTGGCCTGCCAAACAGTCTTTTGACGCCGGGATGTCTTTGTCTTACTGCTGCCACCCACATCTGCCTGATCTTCCATCCTGCCGAGGACACTTTGACAGGAGCTCTTCCTCTCCAGTGTGTACTCACAACAACACCCAGGAAAGTGCAGACTATGGCAAATGCGTAAAGGGGTCTGCTGCTCACCCTTAAATACCGACCTGAGGCCCCACCCACTCCCTCGAGGCCTCCAATTACAGGCCAAAACGTGGAACGTACTTCTGCTTCCAAACTGTGAAACCCTTCCTTCCTCCTGCGAATTTTCCCATATCCCACCCTAAAGCAGCCTTTCCAGAAACAGTTGGCCTTGCGTTCTACCCAAATTCCACTGCTTAGCTCACAGTACGCACCTGTGTTGGCCCACAAGGAGTTTGCGGTGAGAGTCTAAGGCATGGCTTCTGATGATCAGGCAAGGAGAAGAGGCATAAGCCAGGAGCAGTCTTTGCCTACTTTAACAAGGTCATTCATTCAGCTCTGGCTGATGCTCAAGGAGGAACGTGGCTAGAACAGATCTTGCACTCTGCGTGTGCCGTCTGCCTTAAGTTCCTTTGAGCATCAGTCTCCCGGTGTATGATTTCAACCATCTAAATATGGTTAGGACCCTGCAAGTCTAAGCATTTGGGCAGAGAGGAGACTTATCCTGCAGAAAGACTCCTGGAATTATTTCTGAATTTCTCCTTCAGTGGCAGGCCACAGAAGGTGTCAAGTTCCCTCTTTTTTCCTCTGGTTCCACCTATTTAATCCACCATACACTTTGTCCTACTGGAGAAATTTTACAGATTCCTAGAAACTGTATGAACCTTCAGAAGCACACAGTGTGGATCCCAAGACTTTTGGGAGAAGATACTGAAGTCATTTCCTTCATTTCAAGGAACAACATTTGTTGCTGCCATTAATGTGGATCTCTGATCATTAGGCAGTGTTTTCCAGAACACACAATTTCCGGTACTGCCAAATGTGCCTGTTGTTCTTCAGGGTGTGGCTTTGCCCTAGATGGAGGAGAACAGTAACAGCTGAGCAATTCTACCCCTGCCTTATTTTTGCATCTCCTGTTTTACATGTGCCATAATTTTAACTTTTTTCTTGCAGTCCCCATCAACAGTACCTGGGTGTACAATAGATCCTGTAGAAGTTATTCTGCTTCTTCCAGAGATCCTCTTTACCATCCCTGAAGACACAGGTCCATAAACAGCTGTATTTCCTTTGTAACATAGAAGCCTTGTGGATAGGGTCAGAGGTTTATCTGCAGCCAGATGCAAAGCTGTGCTGCTGCATGCAGTGGTGTGTATCAAATCTGAAATCCTCAGTTGAGATTTTCCTACCTGCCTAGTACCACATGGCTGCCTGATGGGAGACAGCTCGTATTATTGCATGAGGGGTGTAAGCCTGACAGGCCCCTCTGTTTGTTTACTGATGGCAAGAGGTTAGCCTGTATGTCCCTCTCGGTGCTGTGATCCTTACACCAGTGCTTTCCCTTGCCACAGCTGCCATGAAGCCCCGGGAACCTTTGCATTCCCTTGGAGCCAGAATCTGCTTGTTCCTTTATGTGAATAAAGGGACCACTTGCCTCTGTGTTAACACACCTCCTATTTTGAGTTCTAGAGACTTTAACCTCTTTTTATTTTATTTATTAATTTATTAATTAATTTATTTATTTCTATTTATTTATTTATTTATTTATTTATTTCTTTATTTACTTATTTTTATTTATTTATTTATTTATTTTTTATTTTTATTTATTTATTTATTTATTTATTTATTTATTTATTTATTTTTGCTAAATTCCCGGATTCACCCAAAATAGCACACCGGGTGATTTGAGAACTGGGAACTCTAGCTGTAGCTTGTTGTGTGAGGTCAGCATGATACTCCTGAGAGCCAATAGCAGTTGTCTCCCTTAATCATTCATCTCTTGGGGCCGCTCCTCCTTTTCATGCTCTAAATGCTCTCCTACATGTGGTATTTGCAGTATCATGTGCCAATAATGGCATCAGTGCTTATCTGGTGTCAGTCTGGTACTGCCCTCTTGAGAGCTTAACCCAATCTCTGTATGAAGTTGGTGAACAGTCTTCTCCAGGGCCTTGAATTACCTTAGTGAATGAGGCGGTTGTTTTGCACAGGCTCCTTAACAGATCCCTGCACTCTTAAACCTGCAAGATGAGATTATTCAGTGACTTCATCATCAGAACAAATGAGAAAAATAACTGTGATTATTTGAATTGAAGCCAGGTGCAGATAGCTTTTGAAGGGTGGGGTGAACTGTTCTGAGAAACAATCAGCTGTAAAGTACAGAGCAAAAGGGATCTGATTTTCAGGCATAAAAACCCTGTGTTTTGCATGTTCAGGGTCATGTCCTGTCTTTGGAGGTGCGACCTATCTCAACAGCAATAAAACCTTTTGCTATTGCATTGAGTTGTGGTCTGTGAGTGTTCCTGTGAAGGGCACAATCCTGAGCTCCTGAGCAGTGAGACTCCAGGTCTTACATTTTGGTGCGTTGCCCGGAAAAGAGCGTGCCCTTCCTTAACCCTCAACAGACTGGGCTCCGAGGTCGAGCTCGGAACAGGTTAGTCTGATTTCTGGTATACCACTGTTTCTCTTTAGTCACCTATCTGGACCTTTTTGGTCACCTGCTCAGTCACTGCGATAGACATATTTGTCAGAATAGCGATTGACTGGGAACTGGAGGACATTCCGGATTCCATTTGGGGAGGCTAGGTCCTGCATGGTCTTCCTCCCATCTGTTTCTCTTCAGAGACAGCCGCCGTGAGGCAGCCTCTCAATCAGAATTCTGTGGTACCACCCTTCAGGGTGTCCTTGTCAAATTGCCTGTCTTGTCTTGGAAGCTTTTGCAATCCATTCCTTAATGATGAAGCAGCTTATAAAATGGGAAACATCTTTACCAGCTACGCAACAGACAGGTTTATATGTAGACCATTCAAAGAAGTCATGAAATGTAAACATGAAGAAACAAACAAACAATCGAGAAAAGATCATCCAGAGTGAGGTATCCCGGAATCAGAAAGACATACACGGTATACACTCACTTTTCAGTGGAGGCTAGACCTATAAGATAGGATAAACATACTAAAATCTGTACACCTAAAGAAGATAAATGAGAAAGAGGACATGGATTAAGATGATCAATCCTCACTTAGAAAGACAGATGGGATGGACATAGGAGAAAACAACAGGACAGAAGCTTACCCCAGAGGACCTGTGAAAGATTCTACCTAACAGTGTATCAAAGTAGATGCTGAGACTCATAAGCAAACCTTGGGCAGAGCACAGGGAATCATATGAAAGAAGGCGGAATTAGTACAACCTGGAGAGGACAGGAACTCCACAAGGACCAAATATATCAGAGCACAGGGGTCTTTTATGAGACTGTATCTCCAACCAAGGACCATGTATGCATATAACCTAGCACCCCTGCTCAAATGTAGTTCATGTTAGCTCTGCATCCAATTGCTTACCATACTAAGTGGAACAAGGACTATTTCGGACATGAACTCAATGGCTGGCTCATTGACCTCTCCTCCCCCCCCCCCAAGGAAAGATCAGACTTGCTAGGCCACAGAGGAGGACATTGCAGCCAGTCCTGATGATACCTGATAAGCAAGGGTCAGTTGGAACAGGAGGAGGCCCTCCCCTATCAGCGGACTTGGAAAGGGGTAGGGAGGAGATGAGGGAAGGAAGGTGGGATAGGGAGGTGATGAGGAACTGGGCTAGAGCTGGGATACAAAGTTAACAAGCTGTATCTAATATTAAAAATAAAAATTAAAAAAAGTGGGACATAAAACAAATTTCCTAAAGATGAAACACAAAATGCTGACAGTTTTTTTGTTTGTTTGAAGACAGGATTATTCTGAATAATTTTGGCTGTCCTGGACTCTCTTTATAGAACAGCCTGTGCTTGAACTCACAGAGATCCACCTACCTTTAACTTCCTGTGTGCTAGGAATGCAGGTGATCACCAACAGCCTGAGCTGCTGACAGTTTATTTTGTTTTAGCATTTTATTTTTGTTGTTGTTTCATGCACTACATCCCAACTGCAGTTTCCTCTTCCTCCACTCCTCCCAGCCACAATCTATCCACCTCTACTCTGCCCAACTCACATCTCCTTCATCCACTGCTTCTTTATTTTCAATGAAAAAAAATGTGATGGCATAGCAAGTTATAATAAGACTAAGAACAATCATTCATATCAGAGTTGGTCAAAGCAATACACGACGAGAGAAAGTGTAGCTAGAGCAGGAAAAAGAGTGAGAGACACCCCCATTCTCACAGTCGGAAGTCCCTCAGCAACATCAGGATAATGATCATAAGGTGTATGCCAACAACCTAGCTCACAAGACTCATAGAATGTTCATGTTTTTGTCCTTCAGTCTCTGTAATCCCCTATGAGCCCAATTGACTCAGTGGGCCATGCTCTTGCTGTGTCCTTGATATCTCTGGTTCCTACAATAACGTATTCCCTCATTTGTGGGGTTCCCCTGGGTACATCATTGTCTTTGGCTATGGGTCTCTGCATCTGTTCCCATCAGACGCTGGGTGATGTCTCTCTGATGACAACTGGGCTAGGCACTCATCTATGATTATAGCAGAGTATCTTTCATTGACATATGTTGCCTGTCATGTTTACAGATATTGTGTGTCTATAGGCTATCTTGATTCTGGTTCATGGTCATCCAGGCAGTGTCAGGCATGGACTTCCTCTCATGGTGTGGGCCTCAATGTATTTTCTGGAGTGTATTTCATATTATTAGGTTGGGGATTTCTTTCTAGTATCTTCTGTAGGGCTGGATGGCTGCATATATACTGGGTATAGTAGTCTGGGTTGGCATCAGCGGTCTCTTAGTTTCTGCATGATATCCATCCAAGCCCTTCTGGCTTTCATAATCTCTGCTGAGAATTCTAGTGTGATTCTGATAGGTCTACTTATTATTTGAATGCTGTTTTGGTATTAGCAGTGTCATGCATAGAACAGTTAATTTTCGTGGTGTTATCCCCATATGAAATGAAATCTCTGTAACCTAAGAAAATGAAAAATGAACACAAACTTTAATGTGTGTTGAGGAAATTGAGACAAAGAAGGGACTAATTTGAGGTAAAAATAAACTATATATAAATGCTGCAAAAATTACAATACTTGTAATTCAATTATGATATTTTAGAATGCAACTGCATCAGAAAAGTTAACTCCTGGTCCATCAATATACCCAAAAAGTTATGTAGCATTTTGACTTTGCATGATGATGAATATTTTTTTTCTGTAACTCCTCATATGTCAGTTACTATTGTTTAAGTGATTTCTGAATGAATTACATGACATTATTAAAAGCAGAAAATTTGGTAGTACTATATGAAAGATGATTATATGCATAGTTTATTTTTCCTCTAACTCTCTCTTTATAGGAAAGGATTTATGAGAATGATTTACAATCTGTGAGTCAATTAATTCAACAGTGGAAGGCTAAAAATGGAAAATCAAGGAATCTATCAGTGGCTTAGTCCATGAGGCTGGTTGCCTCAACTCACCTTCATATACACGGAAATCCTCAAGAAGAAGGTTCTATAGTCAATGAAGAAATAGACTTGCTACCATAGCAAAAGGGAACAGGCAAAGAGTAAAACATTCCTTCTTCCATGTCCTTGTATAGGTTTCCAGTAAGATGAGGCAAAGGTGAGTGGTTGGTTTTGCAGTATGAAGATACAGATTAAAGGTGTGTTTTTCAGCCTTACAGATTCAGAAGAGAAGTAGAGAAGACTACTTCAAATAAGGAAGACTGCTTCACAATTGTGTCCTTAATTTGGGTGTTTTGCTTAATTCCACATGCAGTCAAGTTAAAAACCAAGACTCATGATCACACCTCTTTTCAGCTTGAAAGATAATCCTATCTCCTCTTTACATTAATTTCCAAATAAAAAGAATAACCAGGTCATAGTAATGCCTAAAAATAATTTAATGACGCAGAGTACAATAGCAGACAAATTCCATATTTATCCTGATCATCATTGAAGCTAACATGATAGAACTGTCCTTCAAAAACCGTCCAGGTTAGAAACAACTCTGCATCGCCGTTGAGCCACTCTACAACACACCTCCCTCATTGGGCAACCCACATTAAGCACAAGGATTCACCTCCCACCTGCTACGTGTGTGCAGGGTCCCTAGGTCCAGACCAAGCATGCTCCTTATTTGATGGCTCAGTCTCTGCAAGCCCCCTGGGGGCTGGGTCAGCTGTTTCTGTTGGTCTTCTTGTGAGGTTCCTCGCACCTCCAGGGCCTTCCATCTTTTCCCCAACACTTACTCAGGATCCCTAGAGCTCTGCACCTTTCTTAGGTGCAAGTCTGAGCATCTGTCCAAGCTCATTTCTGGCTGGAGTCTCTGAGACAATGGTCAGGTTAGGGTCCAGGCAACGGGGTTTTACAGTCCCAATTCTGGGCGTTCTCAATGCGGTCAAATATCGTACAACAGAGCCTGATATTCTTCTTCCGTGAGAGGAGCCTCGAGTGTTGGTTCGATCTGCTCCCATGGTACATCTGGGTCCAGAGCGGCTGGTCCCTGTTCCTCCTCCACTGTTCTCACCAGTTGCTCCAGGAAGAGCTGGACAGGGCAGGAGTCGCTGGATTCTGGGTAGGCCTCTGTGAAGAAGGTGAGCTCGGGTCTTGACATCAAGGCTTCTGCACACTGGCCTCCTGCAGAACCCGGTATCAACAAGCTGTCCCGGGAAGCCTCCTCCTCAATGCAACACGATGCTCCAGGAGCCCTTTCCGGGCCAGGAGAGGCAGGCAGGTCCTCACCTTTAGCTGTGCTCCCTCCAGCGCAGCCTTTCTGCCTGGCCTTTCTGTTCTGGAACCATAGGTGGACGGTGTCCTCAGGCAAACCTGTGCTCAGGGCCAGTTGCACCCTCGTGGCATAGTCTGGAGATGGAGAGATCTCCAAAGCTTGCACTAGCATGCTGATCTGTGCTGAACTAAGCCGCGTTCGAGGCCTTCTCCATTCTGAGGGCAGGCCTCTTGCTTGTTGTACCCTGGCGACAAGCTTTTCAGGGGGCTGTTGGGAGGCTTCATGGCTGGAGCCTGCGGTGGTCTGCTTTGAGGTCTTCCTCGACATGCCAGTTCTAGTTCTGCGGTTTTGAAACCACACGCGGATGGAGGACTCTGGAACTCCGAATTCCCTGGCCAGTTCCTGCCTGGTCCTGAAGCTCGGGTAAGGTGTCTTGGCGAAAACTGAGAGCAAGACCTCCTTCTGCTTGGCCTGCCAAACAGTCTTTTGACGCCGGGATGTCTTTGTCTTACTGCAGCCACCCACATCTGCCTGATCTTCCATCCTGACGAGGACACTTTGACAGGAGTTCTTCCTCTCCAGTGTGTACTGAGAACAACACCCAGGAAAGTGCAGACTATGGCAAATGCGTAAAGGGGTCCGCTGCTCACGCTTAAATATCGACCTGAGGCCCCACCCACTCCCTCGAGGCCTCCAATTACAGGCCAAAACGTGGAATGCTCTTCTGCTTCCAAACTGTGAAACCCTTCCTTCCTCCTGCGAATTTTCCCATACCCCACCCTAAAGCAGCCTTTCCAGAAACAGTCGGCCTTGTGTTCTACCCAAATTCCACTGCTTAGCTCACAGTACGCACCTGTGTTGGCCCACAAGGAGTTTGCGGGGAGAGTCTAAGGCATGGCTTCTGATGATCGGGCAAGGAGAAGAGGCATAAGCCAGGAGCAGTCTTTGCGTACTTTAACAAGGTTATTCATTCAGCTCTGGCTGATGCTCAAGGACGAACGTGGCTAGAACAGATCATACATTCTGCGTGTGCTTCTGCCTTAAGTTCCTTTCAGCATCAGTCTCACAGTGTATGATTTCAACAATCTAAATATGGTTAGGACCCTGCAAGTCTAAGCATTTGGGCAAAGAGTAGACTCATCCTGCAGAAAGACTCCTGGAATGATTTCTGAATTTCTCCTTCAGTGGCAGGCTACAGAAGGTGTCAAGTTCCCTCTTGGTTCCTCTGGTTCCACCTATTTAATCCACCATACACTTTGTCCTACTGGAGAAATTTTACAGATTCCTAGAAACTGTATGAACCTTCAGAAGCACACAGTGTGGATCCCAAGACTTTTGGGAGAGGATACTGAAGTCATTTCCTTCATTTCAAGGAACAACATTTGTTGCTGCCATTAATTTAGATCTCTGATCATTAGGCAGTGTTTTCCAGAACACACAATTTCTGGTATTGCCAAATGTGCCTGTTGTTCTTCAGGGTGTGGGTTGCCCTAGATGGAGGAGAACAGTAACAGCTGAGCAGTTCTACCCCTGCCTTATTTTTGCATCTCCTGTTTTACATGTGCCATAATTTTAACTTTTTTCTTGCAGTCCCCATCGACAGTACCTGGGTGTACAATAGATCCTGTAGAAGTTATTCTGCTTCTTCCAGAGATCCTCTTTACCATCCCTGAAGACACAGGTCCATAAACAGCTGTATTCCCTTTGTAACATAGAACCCTTGCGGATAGGGTCAGAGGTTTATCTGCAGCCAGATGCAAAGCTGTGCTGCTGCATGCAGTGGTGTGTATCAAATCTGAAATCCTCAGTTGAGATTTTCCTACCTGCCTAGTACCTCATGGCTGCCTGATGGGAGACAGCTCGTATTATTGCATGAGGGGTGTAAGCCTGACTGGCCCCTCTGTTTGTTTACTGATGGCAAGAGGTTAGCCTGTATGTCCCTCTCGGTGCTGTGATCCCTACACCAGTGCTTTCCCTTGCCACAGCTGCCATGAAGCCCCGGGAACCTTTGCATTCCCTTGGAGCCAGAATCTGCTGGTTCCTTTCTGTGAATAAAGGGACCACTTGCCTCTGTGTTAACACACCTCCTATTTTGAGTTCTAGAGATTTTAACCTCTTTTTATTTTATTTTATTTAATTTTTTTTATTTTATTCATTTATTTATTTATTTATTCTTATTTTTATTTATTTATTTATTTATCTCTCTATTTATTTATATTTATTTATTTATTTATTTATTCTTATTATTTATTTATTTATTTATTTATCTATTTATTTATTTTTATTTATTTATTTATTTATTTATTTATTTATTTATTTATTTTTGCTAAATTCCCGGATTCACCCCAAAATAGCACACCGGGTGATTTGAGAACTGGGAACTCTAGCTGTAGCTTGTCTTGTGAGGTCGGCATGATGTTCCTGAGAGCCGAAAGCAGTTGTCTCTCTTAATCATTCAGTTCTTGGGGCTGCTCCTCCTCTTCATGCTCTAAATGCTCTCCTACATGTGATATTTACAGTATCATGCGCCAAGAATGGCATCAGTGCTTATCTGGTGTCAGTCTGGCACTGCCCTCTTGAGAGCTGAACCCAATCTCTGTATGAAGTTTGTGAACAGTCTTCTCCAGGGCCTTGAATTACCTTAGTGAATGAGGCGGTCGTTTTGCACAGGCTCCTTAACAGATCCCTGCACTCATAAACCTGCAAGATGAGATTATTCAGTGACTTCATCATCAGAACAAATGAGGGACCACCTGGGAATGAGAAAAATAACTGTGATTATTTGAATTGAAGTCAGGTGCAGATAGCTTTTGAAGGATGGGGTGAACTGTTCTGAGAAACAATCAGCTGTAAAGTATAGAGCATAAGTGATCTTATTTTCAGGCATAAAAACGCTGTGTTTTGCATGTTCAGGGTCATGTCCTGTCTTTGGAGGTGCGACCTATCTCACCAGCAATAAAACCTTTTGCTATTGCATTGAGTTGTGGTCTGTGAGTGTTCCTGTGAAGGGCGCAATCCTGAGCTCCTGAGCAGTGAGACTCCAGGTCTTACATTTTGGTGCGTTGCCCGGAAAACAGCGTGCCCTTCCTTAACCCTCAACAGACTGGGCTCAGAGGTCGAGCTCGGAACAGGTTAGTCTGATTTCTGGTATACCACTGTTTCTCTTTAGTCACCTATCTGGACCTTTTTGGTCGTCTTCTCAGTCACTGCGATAGACAGACTTGTCAGAATATCGGTTGACTGGGAACTGGAGGATGCTCCAGATTCCATTTGGGGAGGCTAGTTCTGGGATGGTCTTCCTCCCATCTGTTTCTCTTCAGAGACAGCCGCCCGCCGTGAGGCAGCCTCTCAATCAGAATTCTGTGGTACCACCCTTAAGGGTGTCCTTGTCAAATTGCCTGTCTTGTCTTGGAAGCTTTTGCAATCCATTCCTTCATGATGAAGCAGCTTATAAAATGGGAAACATCTTTACCAGCTACGCAACAGACAGGTTTATAGGTAGACCATTCAAAGAAGTCATGAAATGTAAACATGAAGAAACAAACAAACAATCTAGAAAAGATCATCCAGAGTGAGGTGTCCCGGAATCAGAAAGACATACATGGTATACACTCACTTCTAAGCGGAGGCTAGACCTATAAGATAGGATAAACATACTAAAATCTGTACACCTAAAGAAGATAAATGAGAAAGAGGACATGGATTAAGATGATCAATCCTCATTTAGAAAGACAAATGGGATGGACATAGAAGAAAACAACAGGACAGAAGCTTACCACAGAGGACCTGGGAAAGATTCTACCTAGCAGTGTATCAAAGTAGATGCTGAGACTCATAAGCAAACCTTGGGCAGAGCACAGGGAATCATATGAAAGAAGGAGGGGTTAGTATGACCTGGAGAGGACAGGAACTCCACAAGGACCAAATATATCAGAGCACAGGGGTCTTTTATGAGACTGTATCTCCAACCAAGGACCATGTACGCATAGAACCTAGCACCCCTGCTCAAATATAGTTCATGTTAGCTCTGCATCCAATTGGTTACCATACTAAGTGGAACAAGGACAATTTCGGACATGAACTCAATGGCTGGCTCATTGACCTCTCCCACCACCCCCCAAGGAAAGATCAGACTTGCTAGGCCACAGAGGAGGACATTGCAGCCAGTCCTGATGATACCTGATAAGCAAGGGTCAGTTGGAACAGGAGGAGGCCCTCCTATCAGCGGACAAAAGGGGTAGGGAGGAGATGAGGGAAGGAAGGTGGGATAGGGAGGTGATGAGGAACTGGGCTAGAGCTGGGATACAAAGTTAACAAGCTGTATCTAATATTAAAAATAAAAATTAAAAAAGTGGGACATAAAACAAAGTTCTTAAAGATGAAACACAAAATGCTGACATTTCTTTTGTGTGAAGATAGGATTTTTCTGAATAATTTTGGCTGTCCCGGACTCTCTTTGTAGAACAGCCTGTGCTTGAACTCACAGAGATCCACCTACCTTTAACTTCCTGAGTGCTAGAAATGCAGGTGATCACCAACAGCCTGAGCTGCTGACAGTTTATTTTGTTTTAGCATTTTATTTTTGTTGTCTCATGCACTACATCCGAACTGCAGTTTCCTCTTCCTCCACTCCTCCCAGCCACAATCTATCCACCTCTACTCTGCCCAACTCACCTCTCCTTCATCCACTGCTTCTTTATTTTCAATGAAAAAAAAATCTGATGGCCTAACAAGTTACAAAAAGACTAGGAATAATCCCTCACATCAGAGTTGGTCAAAGCAATACACGAGGAGAGAAAGTATAGGGAGAGCAGGAAAAAAAGTCAGAGACACCCCCATTCTCACTGTTGGAAGTCCCTCAGCGACATCAGGATAATAATCATGAGGTATATGCCAACAACCTAGGTCACAAGACTCATAGAATGTTTATGTTTTTGTCCTTCAGACTCTGTGATCCCATATGAGCCCAATTGACTCAGTGGGCCATGCTCTTGTTGTGTCCTTGATATCTCTGGTTCCTACAATATGTATTTCCTCATTTCTGGGGTTCCCCTGGATACATCATTGTGTTTGGCTGTGGGTCGCTGCATCTACTCCCATCAGATGCCGGGTGATGTCTCTCTGATGACAACTGGGCTAGGCACTCATCTAAGATTATAGCAGAGTATCTTTTATTGACATTTTTTTTGCCTGTCATGTTTACAGATATTGTGTGTCTCTAGGCTATCTTGACTATGGTTCATGGTCATCCAGGCAGTGTCAGGCATGGACTTCCCCTCATGGTGTGGGCCTCAATGTGTTTTCTGGAGTGTATTTAATATTATTGGGTTAGGGTTTTCCTTCTAGTATGTTCTGTAGGGCTGGATGGCTGCATATATCCTGGGTATAGTAGTCTGGGTTGGCATCGGTGGTCTCTTAGTTTCTGCATGATATCCATCCAAGCCCTTCTGGCTTTCATAATCTCTGCTGAGAATTCTAGTGTGATTCTGATAGGTCTACTTATTATTTGAATGCTGTTTTGGTATTAGCAGTGTCATGCATAGAACAGTTAATTTTCGTGGTGTTATCCCCATATGAAATGAAATCTCTGTAACCTAAGAAAATGAAAAATGAACACAAACTTTAATGTGTGTTGAGGAAATTGAGACAAAGAAGGGACTAATTTGAGGTAAAAATAAACTATATATACATGCTGCAAAAATTAAAATACTTGTAATTCAATTATGATATTTTAGAATGCAACTGCATCAAAAAAGTTAACTCCTGGTCCATCAATATACCCAAAAATTTATGTAGCATTTTGACTTTGCATGATGATGAATATTTTTTTCTATAACTCCTCATATGTCAGTTACTATTGTTTAAGTGTTTTCTGAATGAATTACATGACATTATTAAAAGCAGAAAATTTGGTAGTTCTATGTGAAAGATGATTATAGGCATAGTTTACTTTCCCTCTAACTCTCTCTTTATAGGAAAGGATTTATGAGAATGATTTACAATCTGTGAGTCAATTAATTCAACAGTGGATGGCTAAAAAGGGAAAATCGAGGAATCTATCAGTGGCTTAGTCCATGAGGCTGGTGGCCTCAACTCACCTTCATATACACGGAAATCCTCAAGAAGAAGGTTCTATAGTCAATGATGAAATAGACTTGCTACCAAAGCAAAAGGGAACAGGCAAAGAGTAAAACCTTCCTTCTTCTATGTCCTTGTATAGGTTTCCAGTAAGATGAGGCCAAGGTGAGTGGTTGATTTTGCAGTAAGAAGATACGGATTAAAGGTGTGTTTTTCAGCCTTACAGATTCAGAAGAGAAGTAGAGAAGACTACTTCAAATAAGGAAGAGTGCTTCACAATTGTGTCCTTAATTTGGGTGTTTTGCTTAATTCCACATGCAGTCAAGTTAAAAACCAAGACTCATGATCACACCTCTTTTCAGCTTGAAAGATAATCATATCTCCTCTTTACGTTAATTTCCAAATGAAAAGAATAACCAGGTCATAGCAATGCCTAAGAATAATTTAATGACGCAGAGTACAATAGCAGACAAATTACATATTTATCCTGATCGTCATTGAAGCTAACATTATTTAACTGTCCTTCAAAAACCTTCCAGGTTAGCAACAACTCGGCATCGCCGTTGAGCCACTCCACAACACACCTCCCTCGTAGGGCAACCCACATTAAGCACAAGGATTCACCTCCCACCTGCTACGTATGTGCAGGGTCCCTAGGTCCAGACCAAGCATGCTCCTTATTTGATGGCTCAGTCTCTGCAAGCCCCCTGGGGGCTGGGTCAGCTGTTTCTGTTGGTCTTCTTGTGAGGTTCCTCGCACCTCCAGGGCCTTCCATCTTTTCCCCAACACTTACTCAGGATCCCTAGAGCTCTGCATCTTTCTTAGGTGCAAGTCTGAGCATCTGTCCAAGCTCATTTCTGGCTGGAGTCTCTGAGACAATGGTCAGGTTAGGGTCCAGGCAACGGGGTTTTACAGTCCCAATTCTGGGCATTCCCAATGGGGTCAAATATCATTAAACAGAGCCTGATATTCTTCTTCTGTGAGAGGAGCCTCGACTGTTGGTTCGATCTGCTCCCATGGTACATCTGGGTCCAGAGCGGCTGGTCCCTGTTCCTTTTCCACTGTACTCTCCAGTTGTTCCAGGAAGAGCTGGACAGGGCAGGAGTCGCTGGATTCTGGGTAGGCCTCTGTGAGGAAGGTGAGCTCGGGTCTTGACATCAATGCTTCTGCACACTGGCCTCCTGCAGAACCCGATGTCAACAAGCTGTCCCGGGAAGCCTCCTCCTCAATGCAACACAATGCTCCAGGAGCCCTTTCCGGGCCAGGAGAGGCAGGCAGGTCCTCACCTTTAGCTGTGCTGCCTCCAGCGCGGCCTTTCTGCCTGGCCTTTCTGTTCTGGAACCATATGTGGACGGTGTCCTCAGGCAAACCTGTGCTCTGTGCCAGTTGCACCCTCGTGGCATAGTCTGGAGATGGAGAGATCTCAAAAGCTTGCACTAGCATGCTGATCTGTGCTGGACTAAGCTTTGGCGTTCGAGGCCTTCTCCCGTTCTGAGGGCGGGCCTCTTGCTTGTTGTACCCTGGCGACAAGCTTTTCAGGAGGCTGTTGGAATGCTTC
>JAEOAE010001427.1:0-26533 GCA_036365155.1 Meriones psammophilus
GTGGATGTGTATGAGGGTTGGCTGCACAGAAGGTACAGAAGTGCTTCGGGAACGCAGGACATAATGACGGCTACGCAGGTACTACTACGCATATCCTATATATACAGTGATCACCTCTAGATGGTCGCCACTTGTGTGCTATACGAGGCTGTAAAAGTGCAACCGTTGCTACGCTTCAACACGTATTATGCTGCGGGTCGAGCCTCAGGAATGGAAGACTGCTTGTACTGCTGGTGTATGCTGAACTCCAGCAAGCAGAGCTGATCATGGCGGAATGAATCCTGTTGCCGTACTTTCTTACTGCGCTGTTTGTTGTGCTCGTCCTCTCCGCATTGCTGCCGCTGGTTCTGTTGCTGCCGCTGGTTCTGGCGCTGCTCCTACTGCACAGTGGCTGCTGCTGGACACGTGCCAGTGGGTCTCACAGTACCATGTTGCCGTACCAGGTGATGTGCCTTCTTCTTACTCCTGCTCTCCTGCTGCGAGAGCTGCTGCTGCTCCTGCTGTGTGAGCCGCTGTCCCAGGTGCTGTGATATACTTGAGTGAATGACGTATTACGGTGAGCTAGCTGCTGCGGCTGCGAGTGAGCTTGCGACTACTGCAAGCCAGCTACTACTCGTACTCCCTGCTAGCTAGCTTTTTGTTTCAATACTGCGAGCTATGCTACCACATGAGCTATACATTTCGGAGTCTTGGAAGTGCTGGTTGTGGTTGTCCTCTGGCGCGCCAGCTCTAATGGCGAGCGAGCTGCTGAAATGCTTCGCGCATTCTTTGTCCGCTACGTGCGTGCTGCTGCCACTCATACTGGGTATGCAAGCACCCTGCTGTGTCTCGAGGCTGCGCCGCGCTGCTGGGGTGTTTGTTGCTGCTGCTGATGATGTTAGCTGCCCGCTGTTGCTGCTGCTTAGCTGGTGCGGTAGCTGCTGCTACTGTTACCTGCTGCTGGGTGCTGCTTGTCACTGCTGCTTGTCACTGCTGCTTGTCACTGCTGCTTGTCGTTGCTGCTCGTCTTTGCTGCTCGTCCTTGTTGCGGCTGTTGCTCGCTCCTGCTGCTGCTCTCTGTGCTGCTGTAACTGTTCTGCTGTCGCTGCTGCTGTTGCTCGCTCGTGCTGCTGCCTTCTGTGCTGCTGTGACTGTTCGCTGCTGTCGCTGCTGCCAGCTCCCGCTCCTGCTGCTCCTTTCTGTGCTGCGGTGACTGTTCGCTACTCCCTGCTGCTGTTGCTCGCTCCTGCTGCTGCTTTTCTGTGCTGCGGTGACTGTTCGCTGCCGCCGCTGCTGCTGTTGCTCGCTCCTGCCGCTGCTTTCTGTGCTGCTGTGACTGTTCGCTGCTGACGCTGCTGTTGCTGCTGCTGCACCGTTCGCTGCTCCACCTCTGCTGCTGCTGCTGCATTTTGGTCTCAGTTGCGCTTACATGTGCGGGACGTCTCCCCAGGAGGGGCCACGGCGTGAGTTCTCTGTGTGCGGCGTTGTTCCTTTTCTGCTGCTGCTGCATATCGGCTGTTGTTGCTCCGGTGGTGTGGCTACCACTGCGGAAGGAGCACTTGTCTCGTTCGATATGCATTTTCGCCTTTCTCGCCCATCCGCTTGTTCGTCGGCGCTACTGCCGTTGTTTTTCTGTCTCTGGAAGTTAAATCAGCTTTTATGTGTTCGCGAAGCTGTTTCGCTTTCATTTATGTTCATCACCTGGAGCCTCTGTGAGTGTACTCGTATTCAGCGTCAGCAGCCTTTTCTCTTCGAGGACAATCAAGTGTAGTAAGGGCGTTGATGCCCTGCTGAGCGATGGCGTCCTATACCGCTGCAGCAGATGTTACTCTTGTACGTGCTGCTCGTAGACCTGTTTCGATAATGCTTCCGGGCAGATGTCTTCTGCTACCTGCGCTGCTGTTGCTTTTGTACCAAGCAGCTGGTGCTGCCCGACTCAAGCAGGTAGCTGCGCGTCAAGTTGCTGCTGCTGTCATTGTTGGTGACGCCGGCCCCCGGCTGCTGCAATCATAAGGAAAAAGAACGACAACAATGCCTGCAGCTGCTGCTCTTGGTTCTAAGCAAGATGGCCTCCTGGCTGCTTCTGCCGCAGCACACTGCAAGTTCTGCAGCAGCCACTGGGAGGCTCGCAGGGCGTGCTGCAAAACGTCCTCGCCTTGCATGCTTGATTTCCTGTAGACATGCCATCGACCTAGTGCTGCTCGCCTCTTTCCTGCGGCTCACTCATTGGCTGGTGCTGGTCAAGCTGCTGCCTTCTGGACCAGACGGCTTCCTGCTCGCTGCCTACCTTCTCCTTCTAGACCTGCCGCTGCTGCTGCTGCTGCTGCGAGTGCTGCTGCGAGTGCTGCTGCTCTCTTTGCGCTTCAAGCGGTGGAATTCGGATGCTGCTGCGGGTCTATTTTAACATTTTTTCAGCAGCAGCTTGCTCCGCAGCAGCAGTATCCGCGCCACCACCAGCTCCAGCAATATCTTTGCTTGCTGTGCTCGCGCTCAGCTGCGCTACGTTTTAAAAGCCAAGCTGCAATCTCGGACGAGGATGGGTGCTTTCCACGCTCTACGTCATCCCTCATATACTAGCAACAGCAGCAGCACCATTAGCAGCAGCCACTGCAGCACCTAACAGAAGCATCAACGGCATAGATAGGTCTTGGCCAGGATCGCGACGCCGGCGAAAGGACTAGCAGCAGCAGCGGCTTCGCTGGACAAGCGTTTCTCCTTCTCAATTGACATGCGCCACGGCAGCAGCTGCTGCACCACCACAGACGCATCAGCACAAGGCAGCAGCTGGATCCTGCCGTCACTTGAGACAGCAGGCAGCAGGGTTCAACCCCACAGTCACAGCAGCGGTGGGTTCAGCAGAGATGCTACCTGTGCACAAAGACTGTGTGCTGCTCTCCCATCTATGAATAAAACAGATAATGAGGTATTCTGATGTTCCTCCTGCTGCTGCTGTTTATCAGCAGTCTCACCGTTTCGATTCAGCCTTCACCTCTGCTGGCACTGCACCTTCTTCGCGGATGGGAGAGCGTGTCTTCTACTGCTTCAGCTCTTTCTCCAAAACCCGAATCATTGTGCAGAAAGCAGCAGCAGGAAGAGCTGCGGCAGCACCAACTGAGGTGCAGCAACAGGAACTACAGGGTAGGGCTACGACATCCCGCTTCAATGAGGAATTCAATAGCCTTGGGAAGGCAGGCGGAGAAGAGGCAGCTGACGCATGTTGACAGCGTGCTGGGCACGCATCCTGTCTGCTCCTTCGCACAGATTCTACGTCTATCCCTTACCTTTTCTTCTGCGGCAGAACCACGCAGCAGCAGCACATTCTCTTCTGCAGCAGCAGGGCGTCCAGACAACGGAATGATGCCAGAGGCAGCTGGAGCCACAACAGAGAGAGGGCGGCCCGCAACAGGAGAAGCAAGAAGCAAGCGGCCACCTCCTGGAGTGCTGCGGCAACGGAAAAGGCGAAAGCGGAGGTGCTACTGCTTCCGCTGGCGGCGAATTCCCTTGGCGTTGCACTTTCGCCTGCTGCGCATGCATGTATGACTCGGCATACACTGTGTAACCCAAATTCCTTGCTATTGGTGCGTATATATATATATATATATATATTAATGAAGACAACGTAGCCTTCCAGCATCGCTATATATAGATATATGTATATATACATATATATATATATATATCTATATATAAGTGAAGTGTATGACGGCAATCTTCTGCGTAGGTGTGTGTATAGGATAGTTCACTGCATCGTGCCTTCGTCTGTAGATGCTGCCCAAGCATAAGGACATTCCAGAGAGAGTAGTACCTGAGGGAGAGAAGCGCGTTCCCCTCTATGTGAACAGCTGCGAGTGCATGGAGCGGCGTGGAGCCTAAGGCACGTTGAGCGCTGCCTCTTGCTGCGTGATAACATTCGTGTGTAGAGGTGAACAGAGACGTCTTCCTTTTGAATGACGAGCAGGAGGAGAGGCAGAGCGAGACAGATATAGAGTGACAGAAGAAAGTTCTTCCTAAGCGTCGAGGGGACAGCTGCAGCAAGCAGCAACACGACCGGGCAAGAGCAGCAGTTGAAACAAGCCGCAGAGGCAGCACTCAACTCCTTCAGCAGCAGTGCAGACCACAGCAGGCGTTTTTGAGTCGCAGCAGAAGCTCTGAGGCGTAGCAGCAGAGAAACAGATATTAGTGTGGTAAGACGCGAGCAACAGGCGCAAGGGGAGGAGGGGCAACAGCAGCAGAAGACAAGCAGCGCGACTGAAGGAGAGCCGGCGTGTGAGAAGCGGTTCTGCGTGAGGTGTGATCGCAGCAGCAGCATAGTCGGTACCCTAAGAGAGAAACAGAGGAGGCTGCTGGAGGTAGGAGGCTGTCCTTGCGCAGCTTAGGAGGCGAGGACGGAGACACGTGATGCGTAAGTGGCTATGTGACTGTATCGTCTGTGTGCCCAGCTCGATCGGCTGCGCTGTGGCTGTACCAAAGCGAGAGACGCAAACGGCTCAGACAGGTATGGCCTCCTCTGACGTAGCTTTCAATTTCTCCTGCTTCAAAGATTGCTGCAGACGTGTAGGGCAGCAGGCCCACGGCGCTGCTGCTGTTGTGGGGAGACCCAGTGCTGACGCTGCTGCTGTGTCGAGACGTTGGCGCCGCAGCACGTACGAGAGAGCGACGCAATCGGAAAGCCATTGCTGGGAGGACCGTGGACGCTAGTGGATGCATCTGGCCGCATACGCTCGAGCAGCGACTTCGAAGGAAAGTATGTTCTGCTTTACTTCGGCTTCTCCTCTGCCCGGACATCTGCCCTCAAGAACTGGAGAAGATGGCGCAAGTCATTGAACGCATCGGTACGCTGTGTGCTCCTGCTGCTGTCAGTACGACCTACTGATATCAGTTCCAAGCCTGTGGCGACACAGAAAAGTGACAGTGGTCGGCGACTCACGCTTGCTGTTCTTGCAGATGATGTCTTTTCCACGGGGCATGTTCCGCTGGCGCCGCAGCAGATGTCATAGATATCCACTCTTGCTACTGCTGCTGCAGGAGTCACCTGTCCGCTGCCATCCCACCTGCTGCGGGTACTGCGGCTGCTGCTGCTAACGCGCCTGCTGCTGCTACTACTCTGCTGCTGTTGCTGTGCTGCTGCTGCTACTGTGCTGCTGGCGTTGGCCTGCCCTCTGATGCATGCCTCTCCTGCTGCTGCGTGTGGTGTGGGGTGCAGACAGGAATTTGGAGAAGTCGTGCAGCCAATCTTTATCACCGGCACAGTTCAATAGCAGCAGCATCTTCTTGTAGCCATTGCGTCTTCCTGGGTATTGCAGAATGCCGTTCTTCCTTGCCTGCCTCTCCATTTATATGATGTTTAACGCGTTGCACAGACGTCTGTGTCTATGTCTTTTCGCTTTTTACAGTTACTCGTGTAGTTGCTGCTCATCCATTGATCTATTGCGCTCCTTTCACGATATATCCATTTTTTCAACCTTTTCTCTGGAGGTTTCTTTTTCGACTTACTGTTTGTGGGAGCCGCTACACACGAGTCCGATCAGTTGTCTTTCTTTCTGATAGCCTGTTCGACTCAGCCGATCCCTCCCACATCTGGAGACGAAGAGTGCTTGACCTGGTGGTGAGATTTGTTTTGTGCGAACAAACGCTTCTTGGTATGAAAGAAGTCAGAATATGCTCGCCAAAGTGCTAATGCTTGCTAATCATCAAGCCACTGTCGACGGATAGATAGATGTCTCTGTGAGTTTGTCCAAGAATCTACATACATTTTCTCTGTCTACACGCCTTTCACGCTCTGAGACATATAGACACGTGTGAAGACAACCAGTTGTATCAGTAGAAAACCCAATGATTCTCCTCCGAGATGGGATTTGCATCATTAAATTCTTTTCGCACTGGATCTTGCAGTTCACTTCTTCCTCAGCGTCCCCAGCGAAAGTTGAAAAGTTTCCCAACTGGGAAAAAAGCAATACTGGGTCTCTGTAGCGATGAACTTCTACGAGGACTGGGGCAAACAACTGCGTCTTCGAAGTATTCATACTGCCACACCAATATATATGCGTGAAACTACTCGTCCCGTATATTTGTGTATGCCTAGGCTAAACCTTCCTCTCGATGTGTCTCTTGCTGTTGACGCGCACGTATATGTCAACGTCTTTTTTTCGTCAGTGAGTTTCTACGTCTTTCCTCCTCCTTCTACCCTATCTCTATTTCAACCCACATATATATATATATATATATATATATTTATATATATGCATATCCATATCTATTCTTTAGGCAGGTATATAAATGAGTGTCTCCTTCGAAGTGTCACAGATCTTAGCGCGCATAAGTTGCTGCTGACATGTGAGTGAACGCATTTTGCTGCAGTGGACCCCCCAGCGAGATACTGTTGCGCAGGTGCAGGCTTACTGCCGTGATTCCATCCCCGCCTTCTCGGCTTCACAGGCACGCCGGTGTGTGGAAAAGCTAGCCAGAGGAACGCTAGGAAGTGATGCTAACAACTCTCTACCTTGTATACACTTCTGGATTCAATTGTATATACTTGCGCTCTTTGGAGGTCTTGTCTTTGCACTGATTTCTTCTACTGTCACCCAGATATGGTAGCTGCCCTACGCAGAAATAGAAAGACAGGGACGTAAACAGCTATGTCAAACACATCGCTGTGAAGTGGAATATACAACAGCGGAAAGCCCGCAACGACTGCGCGGGCTGGCGCCTCTGCTGCACACGTAGAAGAACGGGTCTCTTGATGTTTTTCTAAGGTATCTCTCTGCTCTTGTTCAGTCAAAGCTTGTGCCAAGTTCGCGCATTCATGCGTAGTTGAAAAAAAATTTTTGCAATGGCAGTAGTGCTGTACGTATCTGCAGAGCCACCACAGCGAACCAACTGCACACAAAAAGCTTTCTCCTTTTTTCTTCTTCGCCACACCTCGCACATCATAAGAAATCTTTACCTCTCTACGACTATAGAAAGTCGTCCCCATTCAGGACTCAGCCGTGGAAACGTTTCAACCTTTTACGCACAGGGAGCAGCACGAGAAGGCTATGCATCTCCACCGCCCAGCGCGAAAATGTGGTTTCTTTTTGCTTCAAGAGCTTTCTCCCCGGTTTTTTCATTTTCATTATAGTTTTCATCTGCTCTGATGCTTGTTTACATCGGTGTAGTCATAGTGGTTCTTCAACGCGTGATCCTCTGCAGACAAACAAGGCACATCTTTTGGTTGACTTCAAGTCTTCATTTGCCGCTTCTGCTGCTTCTTCTTTGTTGATGTGTTGTACCTTTAGTTTGCGTCTGGGTAACGTTTTTTTTGTATATATGTCGGCAGGCGTGTACGTGCTGTCGAGCGTTGTGCGAACAGACCTGTACGCGCAGGTAGAAGTTCAACAAATACATAGATATATATATATATTTTCTGCACACCTCTGAGGAAGGCATGCGTGTGTCCATGCGTATGCGCAGGCGCAGATCAAGGATGTCACTCGTAAATTTCGCGTGTACTACAATGGGGGCATCCGCTCCACAGAGGAAGACCACCTCGTAGACCACTCAATTATTCAATATTTCCTCGGTGAGCGGACTTACATGTCGTTAGACAGAGTTCCATGCGTGGCGCACTAAGAAGGCCGTCGTCATGCAGCACTGGAAGATTCAACAATATTCATGCAACGTGAATCATGAGATAGCAGCTCAACGCGATCAAGTCTCAGTGGGTGACAGGAGATGACATTTCTCAGTTCTTCACGTATCAAACACACAACACAGGCAAACAACCTCTACGCAATTTTTTTCCTTGAGCAATACTGTGGAAGAATTTATCTGTTACGTGTGTATACTCTCCGAGGCTCGTCCTTTTGAATACAGCTCCCAAGTGCGGTGCACGCTTATTCGTGCAAGGAAGCACCTCAGTGTTTGATTGCTGTGTGCACACCCAACCGAACGGAGAGTCACCACATGCCACTATGCGCAAACATAGCTTCGGCGGGCGAGAAATTTAAGATGGCGTACTCTCCGTTCATCAAAGTGCTTTCATTAGAAAACCTGGTAGCATGGTATACAGAATTGCATTCATTTCCTACAGCAACTTCCCCTTGTCCACCTTTCCAGGCAGGAATGGCAAATTCAAAGGACTTTTTCCGGAAAAAACATGACTGCCAGAGATAGGCGACAAGGTGGCAGGTTATATCAAGCAGGACTTGAGAAAGAAAAAAGAAAAGCGAGGCAACAGACAATGAGAATATCGGTCCTGTACATGTAGCGGCAGTGTAGGCGGCAGGCTGCTGCCATACATGCAATGAGTTGCGCGATTTAGGCAGCTTCGCATGTAGTAGCGATGAAGTTTGTGTTTCTCCCTAACCCATCGTCAGCTACGTAGAAGAATGTTTTCGTCGTACTGGGGGGTAGGACACACACCAAAGCTGCCCCTGGGCAACAGATTGAGGCAGCGGAATAAAGCCGTGACCTTTGTCATTGGGCGGTGGGTTCATCACGAGAAGGCATGTAAAGAATTGGTCTGCCTTGCGTAAGAGGAAAGGTGAGATACGTACAGCTCTGCACCGCGCGCTTAGGAAAAGGAATGCGACGTGACAAACCAAAAATCTCCGTAGCACCACATGCGCGAGGGCAGAAGCTGCCACCAAGGGAATCTTGTCCGCGGAATCTCGCGACAGTAGACATGTGTGTCCGCGTGGATATTCTAGGGATGATGATATATGCATTCACCTTGATGGTCCAATTGGATTTGAACAGCTCTTCCTGCTTCAAAGAGGTGCTGTCTTCAGTAGCTTTGTCTCATTATCTCAAATCCACATAAATTTTTGGCTATGCCAGTTTGAGAGGGGGAAACCTGCGCCTTCGTGTTGAAAGACAGCGTCTGCCCTGACTGTGTCAGACACTGACTGTGTCAGTAAAGATGGAAAAGGTGCTTTCGCTCTCTTGTGTAAGAACTGCGGAGTTCATCGTTTGCGATACAGGGTGCATGTTCAATCTGTAGGAATAACAAACGCGAAACACGTAACTGTATAGTGAGGCAGGCTGGTCCACCATGACAAGCATCAGCTATGTCGTTTGCGCGTGAATGCCGAAGAGAAATTGATACCTTCACGCTCGGCCGACTCTTCCCGCCTGGCACGGCAAAGACGTATGCCAAACGTGGGCGTCATTCTCTGTTTAAGAATAGACAGGTGGGCGCCCAGAACACAGTCAGCGGACAAACTGCTGTATCTGGCTCCTGACAGAGTGCCGTCTGTGACTCAACAGTGTTCCAAAATTTTCACAATGCGAGCAATATACTCCAGCATTGTCCACCCGGAACGCCAGTCGATTTGCTGTAAAGGTTCTCAGTTTAACGTAATGTGCATGCGTGGATGCCTGTGCCGGGCACCTGTTCGCACATGCAAAATCCCGACAGGATACTCTTCCACGGATATTGATTAGACTGCGCATTTTGGCTTAGTTGGTAACAAGTCGTGGTGTATTTTGCCACAGTTTGTGTGACTGTGGCAAAAGTAGGTAACAGTGACCTCCGGTCTGTGGATGATGCAGCGTGAAAGCAAACTTGCTACGCAACTTGCGCCCCTTTCGATAACAGCGTCAGAATTTTTCTTGGCGCCACCTTCGCTTCTTTGTAAATGGCTTTATAGGTCAATCCCTCTATCTTAGCGTTTCAGAGCTGGCTTATGGCACAGTGGCAAATACAAAGGCATGATTTCTGCTTTTAGCCCCAGTTTGTCCAATATTACTGGGTTATTAAACTTTCCCGTTTCAGCACCGTAGAACTCGCGTTTCAGAGTTGACTTATGGCACTGTGGAAAACACACAGGCATGATTTCTGCTCCAGTCCCAGTTCCTCCAATATCTGTAGGTTGTTAAACTGTACCGTTTCAGCTCCGTAGAATCCCCCTGATTGCGGTATTGAGCAAACAGATACTTTGTAAGCCCTCTGTTCCTAAGCCTCGACAGCGTCAAATATAAATTCTTAAAAAGCAAAGTAGAATAAATAGTCTGTCGAGCCGGTAGGAAAACCGGCTCACAGTGAGTTAGAGAAAATCTTCACGCATTTCAATGAACCTGCAAAATTTTGCGTTAAATGTATTCTTTTCTAGGGACGTAGTGGATGAGGGAACAATTCTCTTGCTTATTCATCATCTCAGAATTACGTAATTAAGCGTCAGGTCTTCTAATACGCAAAGAGAGGGTGTGTGCAGACAGGCCCACTATTTTGTCTAACTCAACATTGTATTGTTTTGGGAGCGCTTGGGCAGAATGTACCAATCTTTCTTGAGCATCGATTGAGGACTAGATTAGCCATAGTGAGTCTGAAATCTGAAGGTGTGTCCTCTTAGCACCACCGCAGTCGTGTAGAAAGCGTGTCCACGAGGTTTAGACTGGGGTGTACATACGCGCAAATTGCTGCAAGCACCAGCTAACTCGGTCAGCCAAGTTCGTTGACCTTCTTTGTATTACGCTTGTTTCATTAGCCGCCTGTTGCGGATTAAAATTACACAAGCGGCAGTGAGATTTGTGGCATATGATTGAGGATACCCTTTCCACATTTGCTTGAGACGGTTTCCTGTCGTTGTGACACAATACTTCTGACACAGCAGCGGTGATACTGGGCAAGGATGATAACATGAATCGCGATCAGCTAGCCCTTTTCTGTTTTTCCTTCTTTTGCCTCCGCCTTTTCCGTCTTCTTGATTCACTTTCGGCTTGAAATGGAGACAGATGGGTACATGCTTCATGTCGGCCCACGCGCACTATTATTAAAACGAAGGTGTTATTCTTGACAGCGGCAGGCCCGCAGGTTTCCTGAAGAACGATGCTGGGAACCACCGCAAACTTGCGCCGGTGAGAAATGAAGCACTATGGTTGTCGTACGAGTAATGCATGCAAGGCTGCGACTTTGTGTTCCAACTTGTGGGTTGGACCTCTGTAGGGTGAGATATCTACACGTGTCCTTCGAGTTCTCCGCATTCAATTCACATCTTTCTATCCCCCTACACAGCTAAGAATCAATCTCGTTTGGATGCGCAGCAGTCGGAAACAGTGGTTCGGACGCGCACTAAAACACATGCTATGGAGCAGTTCAAAGGACAGGTAAACCTCCTTTTTCTGTCCCTTACTCAGGAAAACTACTGCTGATTCTTTATGTTTTCCAGCACCTCGATTCGGCGCTGGCATTTCTATTGTCGCAGAACGTTTCGTTGGTTATGACTCTGTGGGTTGCCTTCCTCGGCACCCTAGTCTCTCTTAGTGTCATCCTCCAGACCACCATACGCGCGATAAAGTGCTTGTGGACTACAAGGCTGCGCTGTGGCAAAGCGCGTCTCCACCAGATTCTGCAAAACAAACTTCCAATCGCGGTTTTATCCAGTGAAAGATACGTGACTGTTCTTCTCGCAGGAGGTTGCCGTGTCAGCATCCGTAAAGTGGCTAAAGAGGGTCCGAGGCAATTCGTTTGTGGTTTGGGCGGTATACTGTACGTTGCTAAAAAAAACGCGTGCCTATTGCCTTCGTGTACACTTGAGTTTGACAGAACCAGTAGAGTATCACCCAGCGCTGCATGGCCTGGAAGAATCTGCTGATGAAGCTGCGGTAAAACTGAAGACACTCTCTGTACTCATAAGTGGGTATTTTCCAGCAACGGCGTTTGCCCACGCTACTCAAAACTGTTGTCTCTCCGTGCACTAGGCGGTGTTGAATTGCAAACACTCCACATGACCGCCGCGGATCATATGTAGCATGCAACCTACAGAAAACAGCACCACGTCTGTTTTATTGGAAATCATTTTCCGTTTTTAGAGTCACCCAGTTATCCGGGGCGTCAACACCTGGGTATGCCACCGCCGTCAACAGCCGGCTCTGTCATTGCTATTCCAATGACGTTTCCCTGGAAGAACCATTCCACAATTTCTCTATAAAGAAACTATGTGGCAAATTCCATGGGGTTCACGCCACAGAGCAATCCTTCGCATTTTCTGCGTACTTATTCCCACGAAAACCTGTTAGCTTCGCTCTTCGCGCAAATCAAATTCCTCTACAGATGATAGTGTCTAGACTACTTGTGAATAAATGAGCATTTTGCACCACTCCCGTATTAACGCATAAAGTCACCGTTCGCAAGCACAGCGTGCGTACAGAATTCTATGGTGAGTTGTAGTGCTTCCATTCTACCAGTCAAACACGACTTTCTACGGTTGTGAGGGCACCGAGCCAGAAAATTCATATATGCCGCTGGTGGTTCTTGTTTTGACCTGCCCTTCAGACACCGTTGCATTCGTCCTTCCCCGCCGCATTAGTTTTGTAACATGGCTACATATCACCCACAGCGTCATCTGGTGTTATGTTGAATAACACGGCCCTATCTCACCATAAAACACAGAAAATAGAAACGGTGGATTGTGTCCTTGGTCTGTGGTAGAAAATCCGTATGTACATTGCAAAATACCAGCGTGAAATAGGCTTTCTCGACAAGAGTGGACCAGATCTCAGGAAAAGCGCACTGCATTGAAAGCTTCTCGTGTCCTCAGATTTCCAGAATGAAGTTCCGACTCTATATCGTGCACCCCTGCACACAATCTAACACATATAAATATCTATTGTTTCACACTATCGTGTCCAGACTGAGTGATATTCTAGCAACGCTATTCCTGCTTTATTACGCAGAAATGCGTCAAAGCGTAAATTCAGTGATATGGTCAACGCCAAGAACACGTGTAAAAAAGTGCCGCAGAATGCTCGTGATTGGGCTCATGCATGAGCGCAGATGTTCTGGTAGATACGTTATGTGAAGGAGACCTTCCACCCTGAACGAGCCTTTTTGCAAGGTGACACATTATCCGCCGCTGTGGCTTCCTTTCAAAAAACACATTCGTGAGACGTGGTGCAAGGCGTTTGCAGCATAACTCGAATGGGGAGGTAACCCGATGTTATAGGTAGAGTTCCGCTGCGGCAGACATCATCCTGAAGTTTGAGGTCAGCTTTTGCCGACAAGGAAAGACCGATCAACCTTCACTGTAGTGATAGTGTACTCCACGTAGCTGCTGCCGGTATCTACATTAACAACCGCCAGCTGGGTTCCCCCTTCTCCGTGGTCCTCTGCAGTGCAGGCAGTCCGCAAGGTTTCAGCAAACATTGTTTTTTTCATTGTTGTAGACAGTCAAAAAGTTCCTTTACCAGCATTTTCACACCGAAGCCACAAATAAAGAATGAATACATTTCCGAGCACAGCAGAAAAAAACAATCCCACTTCACTGGACCCTTCTGCAAATAAATTTCTACTGTGTACATTTGTTGGCACACCTCGCTGACATTGTTACAAAATAGCAGGTCTGTAGATATTTGATTCATAAAGTCTCTCAGCCTTCACTACAGCAGTTGTACAACGCG
Source organism: Meriones psammophilus (assembly GCA_036365155.1). Lineage (NCBI taxonomy): Eukaryota > Metazoa > Chordata > Mammalia > Rodentia > Muridae > Meriones > Meriones psammophilus. The sequence goes on from JAEOAE010001427.1 coordinate 13,357, forward strand.
ATGACGCTCTGGGGTGTAGCTATTACATCTACAAGCGACGTAGTGAGCAGTGTAAGAGACTGTGATCTGAGTATCGTCATTGTCAGACGTATACAGACACTATACACAGTTTCCGCTCTCGACGGCGGGACTACGATGTGAAGAGCGCCCGAATAGTTAGCACCATTAATGGGAACGCCGTAGTGTAGTCAAGGCGGGCAAAAGTGTTATAATGCCGTCTGTTGACGTGTGTGTACGCGCTTAGTTTAGTGATGGATACATCATAAAAGAAAATCGAACCCGGTTGCGTTACTGCGTTCGTGGCTCTTTGTGTATCGTCTGCAAAGAAGTGACAGCGGAAAAAAGATATGCGAAGCTGTGAAGAGCACTGCCTTGTGCAGGCTGTGCAAACAGTATAAAGTGTGTTGAGGGGTTCTACATCTTCCACTGCTTCACATCACGGTCTAATTCAGCTAACAGAACAACATGCTGAAAATTGTTTCCCGTCAAATTGTGGTCAAAAGTGAAGAAAACATTTTCTTTTGTATTACGCCAGAATTTCGAGACGCATCCGTGAACCATGCGAGTGCTCAGAACATCACTTTTGTGCGTCTGCGCTACTCTTCCACTTGTTTTCCTAGTGGAGTTTGTAGGCAAACATATGTATGCAGTGAAATAACTGTTTAAACGCGTAAATGCCATCAGCTGTGATTCTTACCAGCACAACAAGAGCGTCTTTGAGGATTGCAGCGGCGCAACTGCTACGACGTGTGTCTTTGTTGCTGATCCTGTCTCTTCGAAAAGTTCGGTGCTTCTGTAACACCAAATCAAAGCATAACAGGCAGAAAGGGAGCAATTTTCACGTACTGCAGGCGTTAACTTGTTGGATAAGGGCGGAAGAAGAGCTTGCTACCGAAAACGCCAACGCAGGTTGCATGCAACTGAGAAAAAGGAGCCTCCTCAAGTACCAGGAACCATTCAGAATATGTTTCAGATTCATATACAGGCACACGCACATACGCATGAATGTTTGACGAGCAGTGATCTAAACCATCAGCTCGAGACAGTAATGGGGACAATCAAAACTGGCACATCTAGTTCAACTGAAAGTAGCAATATGACTATGCATGGTGTCCGTACCGCCATCAGCAAACAGTCTGCCCGTAAGAGTGTAAATGCGTCTCATGCAATTTATGCCGTGCAATCTTTATGCTAGAAACGACTTCCGGTAAACATGACGGAGCACCCATGGATGGACGCTTCTACCAATCAATACAGACGCATACACTCGCACATTGCCGATGGCTCCATTCTACAGTTTGCGCATCACTAGTTGTGCATGGTAGTGTCAGATTCCTTGTTGAGTATCAAGAGGACACCTCAAAAAAGAGAACATTTTCGGGTTGGCAGCGAAAAAGGCCTTCTTCTGAATACTACTGTTTCTACCAAGAAACAGCTATCTTCATAGTGTTTTCTGCGTGGCTGTCTGCGTACTCAGACGAGTTACTGTCGAGCTGGGTTGCTCTTGCGTTTGTCTGGCCTTCTAAAAGAAGAGAGTTACTCTCTGCGACTGAGCTGCGGAGGGTCTCTAGCTGTTCCTTTCAGTCGCCCGAACAACTGAACCCTCTGCTTCCAGTTGAAATGAGTGAAGATGCGGCTGCTCCCTGGTGTGAACGATGTGGTCGCCAACAAGACCACCTGCTGCTGCTGCTGTCGCGGGTCTGGCTGCTGCGGCAGTGGGTCCACCTGCTGAAGGTCCTTCTACTCCGTGACAATTTGCTGCGGCGCGAAGTACAGGTGGACCATCGTTCTCCGCTGCCGTTGTTGGGAGCCGAAGGAACACATGCGTGCATGGGCACTTGTATTCCTCTTCTTCCTTCCTTGGCTCGCTTCCGCTGACCTTTATCTTGCTGCCCTATCACTTCCCCTTCTGAAGCTGTTGTCCCCGGGATTGCTGTGCCTGTTATGACGCAATTGCGAGTTGCCATCGTCGCTACCACCTTCACTGTTGCTTCTGGGCTCCTCCCTTACTCGTGGCGCTATCGGCGCTGGTAGAGCAGCCGTCGACCTCACTTCTGCTTCCTGTAGTCCATGCGGCGGATTGTCTTTTCCTCCTTATCAGTGGCGGGCCTCTCCAGGCGCAGAACGTGCATCGGCTGCCTCTTTGCAGAGGCATTTCTTGTGTTCCTGGTCCTAGTGCTGTAATACTGGCTTCCCGCTGTTGTATCTCAAGTCGCCAGCTGCAGCTCTTGAGGTGTCTCTCTGTTGCGCCTGGATATCTGTATACGCCACCAATGCTCCGACATCGTCCAGCCAGCGCTTCGCTGCAACTTTCTTCTCTGCTCGAGCTTCGTCTCGCTGCCTTCGGCCTCCTGATGTGTTCATCTTCAAAGATGTCTCTCCTTGTTCACTGCTACGTCGCTGTTGCTGTTGCTTTGCGTGCATGCGGATGCACCTGTGAGAGGCGCAGGATCGCACTGGCTCCCGATCGGGAAATAGATGAACGCAGGCGAAGCGCAGACGTCGCTGCAGCAGGAGCAGGCACCAAGTGGAAGTTTCCCTGCTGCTGCTGCTTCTTCCTCCTCGTCAGAAGCATCTGCGTACTGCATCCGGATAAATCGGCCCCAGTTGGTAGCGGGCTCGGTTGCTGTTGCTTTCCCAGGGACGGCAGACGACGAAGCAGTCGTGGCATTTCCGCGTTTCTGAGGCAGCAGCGCAGCAGCAGGAGATCGCCCGCTGCTGTTGTTAGCAGCAACAAATGGTGGAAATGCTGCTGCAGCAAAAGCGCTATTTTGCTGTCTGGAGCAAGCGCTCCGACGTGTCAGGAGCGGATGTGTGGGGCCAATGTCTTGTAGTGCAGTGAGCGGTGCTGTGGTGTCGATACACCCCGTAATCCATGACGATGCCACATCGAAAGAAGAACGAGCAGCAACCGTCCCATCTACGAGAGGCTCGGCGGTGAGATAAAAACTGCTGCATTTCAGAAAGATGGAGCATTCCACCAACAGCCAAGAGGCAATACGAAAGCGCATGCAGAGACTACATGCTGCTCTTGAGAAACTGTTCTACAAATTGAGACCTATAGCAGAATCGAGAGCGCAGCCAACTACCGCAGTGCACAGGCACAAGGTGAAGCATATCCGGTGCACGTGCTTCACATCCTCTTGCTTGTACGACTTTACCAAACTACAAAGATGTATAGTCAAATATCAGAAGATGGTACGTGAGTCTTTGAACTTGGTATATCCATGCTTATGTGTCTACGTCCTCTATATGTACATGTATACACCTGTGCAAATCTTTGGACTTCGCATGTCTAATGCTTTCATGTGTATGTCGTGTATATAAATGTACACTCCTGTTACAATCAATTTGTGAAGCTCAGCTGCGAATGTGTGCGCGGCGTAACACGGTGGCGGGTAAACGATGACAGCACTGAAATTTCACAGAGCCACAGCTCCACGTCGGCCACGTCGAAAAGCCCTCATCCAACATTCAAGCAAGAATTTGTCAGCCATTGCACTTCCAGTGGTAGATACAGATCTTTGTAGAAACATATATGTATTTGAAGAAATTCCTACAGAGGCATGCCATACATGGTGTCCTGGCGGGTCTCACTTGCGGCTACGAGGGTTTTCTGTGGACGTCTAAAGTAAAGAGGAACGAACCACTACGTCTTCTCTGCGGGGTCAGGTTGACATGTATGTGAGAACAGAAAAAGCAGCGACTGTCACCAATATTCTTCGGTGGGCTCGACACGAAGCAGCCAGGGCTCTGCCTAGAGTTATCGGTGTGCAGTGACGGAACAAAAGATCGAAGGGATCTCCCATTTAGTTTCCATTGTCAGATCTCTATGAGTTTTCTTATCGCGGAGAAAGGAGTTCACTATTTCACAGCCACCAGTGGTGATAAATATATAGGGCGTATACATATCTCACCATGTTACACCAGTAAGTACGCATGCAGACCAATCCATGCAAAAATATCTGCCGGAACAGATTTTCCGTGGTGAGAAGATGAACAGAGATTCCACAGCAGTAGCAGCAGCGACAGCGGGAGTGAGCGAAGTCGGAACAGCAGCAGCGCCAATCATGTATGTGTGCCCATCATGCCCCGTATATGGTCTATGCTCATCTAAGATGCGGAGGTATGCTCGCAGTGTAAAGACTGCCCTTCTTCACGGTTCTCCAACAGGTGTGGAGGAGAAGAGAAAAAGTAAGGACCAGCATCGTCGTCTTTTTCCTCGCTGTAATGCACCAGCAAAATGTTCAAAACAGATGTGCAACAAACTGACAAAGGAAGCACAGGCGGCGATATGTGGAGACACGCGTGGACAAGCGTGAAAGGTTATGACCAAGCTGGCATCAGCAAAGTTTTCGGTAGCGAGAGCCCTAGACAAACGATGCAGCGGTGCAGTTTGCCCACAGCTAGCCATACCTGGACGCTTGCCTGATTCCACAAGATTTGGATTTTTCGCCTCCGCGTCGTCGGTGTTGCTGCTGCTCTTCGTGGACGGAGATAGGTATCCTATTGCGTTGGCGGCCGTCTTAACCTTCATCTCACTTTTAGGATTCTTGTTTGAATTTCCGCCTTCGGTGCTATTGCTGTTGACATGACCCGCAGCAGCTGTGCTGCTGGCAGTCGAGCTGCTGGAAGTCCTCGGACTTGCAGCAAGCCAAAACCCCGGCCCCGCCACAATCCACTACCGTCCTTCACAAAACTTTCCAGTAGCCCTGTACTGACGATTTGAGAAGGAGATATCATGGCGAGCGTTTGCTCCGCTGGTGGTGGTCCTGCTCTTTCGTGAACGGTTGTATTCGTTATGCCATAGCCATCACTACGGTGGCTCCCTGTTGTCACTGCTAGGGTGTGGGGTGATGGCTTTTTGCAACAGACTGCCGACGTTAGTGATATCGGTGGCTGGAGAAGATTTACAGGCAGCTCTCGGCGTGCGGGAAGAGAAGCGGAAGCTGACGTCGATGAAATCTTGCGCTGTGGATGACATCCGACTGAGCAGCATAAATTTCTTTCCAATCTATTGCTCGATGTCCGTAAATCAACAAGAATCACAGCCCAGAGGCCTGCGACAACTGCAATTCCATGATGCTTTTGGTGCTGCTGCTGCTGCTGCTGTCCTCTTGCTCTGTTGTTGTTTATTCGACAGTCACCCACGCCTCTTCCTGCTTTGGCGTTGCTGCTGCTTGCTGCAGAGACGTAAGCCAACACTAAGATATGCTGCGTGGAATAGGCAGAAGCGAACCTGATCCGGCTGGGACGTACTGTCACATGACGCTGCTGTAGCTGCTGCTGCTGTTGGCGCAGCTCCTGATCTCGCTGCTGTTGGTCCTGCCGGTGATGACGCTGCAGAAATAGAGTTCGCTGTTGCACGTGCTCGTTTTGACCCCTGCCGTTGTTGCTGCTGACGATGGTGCTGCAAAGACAGCTTGCTCGTCGCTGCTCAGCACGCTCTAGAAGCGTAGCTGGCACCCATGCTGCAGGACTTACGCTGGGGAAAGCAGCAACTGCGTGGCAGCAACAAGGCGGAGCTACTTCCCCAGGACGTCCTTGCGCTTCCAGCCAGGAGCCACACGCACGCACAGCTGTTTCTGCTGTTGTTCAGCGTTGCTGCGGTGGCGGTAGCGGCAGGCAGCATACAGTGGAGAAAGGTGGCAAAGGAGGAGCCCGACGGAAAGGAGCTAGATAAGGGTTGCCTGCAGCAGCAGAAGCGGAAGACGCTGAAGCAGCTGTTGTGACCACAGCGGCAGTGGCGTGTCTACGATGAACGGACACATCCTGGAACACGAGGGCAGGTAGACATGTCGACGGCTGTGTCCTCCAGCGAGGGATTTCAAAATCAGTTTCTTTGTCGTGTTGCTGCTGCAGTCGTAGGAATCTACAGTTCCGGAATGCAGCGAAGAGAGCCTGCTCCCCGCGGCAGAGGTTTGCCTTCCGGATGTGTACCATCCTGGGCAGCAAGCGTTTGACTCCTGCTCGATCCGCTAAGGATGCTGTTGCTGTAGCTCGTCTTCCCGACGCTGCTGACACTGTTGCTGCTCTCACTTTTATGGAAAGAGTTGTTGAGTAAAGAGCTGTCAGGGGAAACCGTTGCTTCTTTGGCTATCACCTACTGATCCTGCAGCTACTATTCCTATTTCCTTTGTCCCCCTGCTGTCTCACTCTCTTCTTCACGACGTGTTAGCGGATGTCCTCCGGGAGCAGCAACCGTCTTGACAGCTTCTGTCGCATGCCTCTGGCATCCACAGCAGCAGCACCAGGAGGGGATGGGACTCCATGCTGAAGAGCCGCAGTGATCAGCACAAGGAGGATATGCGGTCACAGCGCAGGAAGGCGAAGACAGAAGTTCTGCTGGAGTGGTGCACAACAGCTGTGCGACTTTGTCATGCCTGCTGTGAGAGCTGTAATCATGGTGTCACGTACGGTGCGAGTATCATCAGCAACGGTAGCAGCTTCCGAAGAAAGAGGTGGTTCTGGGTGCTGACTATCATCTGAAGGGTTCAACCTCGGATTACAAGGAGTAAGGTCTGAAGGGCGTCACGTTTAGCGACTGCTGCTCAGAACGACATACCGCATCTCCTTCTTCCTTCTCTTTTTTGTTTCTTTGTTCTTCTTTTTGTCGTGCTACATCCTGACGGTGTGCCGCTGACGCAACTTTCTTCTTCGGTATCAATGATACAGTTCTCCTGGCGTCTGAATCCTCTGGTAGAGATTGCTGCAGAGAGAACGGACTGCTGCCGGCCTTGTGGCTCTGCTCTCCAGTGGGTGTGCTGCCACACTGTGTCTGTGAGTTCTCCACCTGCTGGTGGAATCCTCTTCAGTAGCAAAGAGAGCAGCGGCTGCAGCTTTGGGACCTGCAGCAGAAGTAGCTGCAGCGCCAGCAGGTGCAGCAGTACCAGCTTTTTGAAAGCTGTCGTCACTGTCGGGGAGCAGCGGTACATGGCGCAGCATCAACAGCTGAAGCGTGATCGACTTTTTACAGAGGCTCTCCCGCAGTAGCTGTGGCTGAGTGCTGAGGAAAGGGGAAAATGCAGTGGCAGCAGAAAGATATGCGCTTGTTTGTCGCATCCGACGAATAACTGCGGATGGCGTGCATGCTGGGCGATACACACCAGAGCAGGTAAGAGGCATTAGTACAGAGATCTTGTTTGCTACGGGTTCAATGGCAGCACCTGCTGCAGCGGGAGGCACTGTCTTGGGACGAGTACTCCACTGCTTCTGTTCCTGCTGCAGCTGTTCGGTGCTCTGTTGTTGGCGGTTCCATTGCACCTGCCGCTCCCTGCGGGGAGCGGTTGTTGCTCGTACTGCTGCTGATGCGCGGGCAGCTGCGGATATTGTGCTGCTGCTGCAAGGGCAGCTGCTGCCGACACTGTTGCTGCTGCTGGCACTTCACCTGCCGTCCTTCATGCTGCTCCAGCGGCTTCCAGGCAGCTCTTCCCTCACTACTACTCCTGCGAAGACGACTGCGATGCTCTCTCCCGGTAGAGGGCTGGAAATGAGTAGTGCATAGTAGTGAATACGAACGTTGTGCTGTTTTGTAATTGCTGCAGTCGCAGCGCCACTGTTACAGAGGATGTCAACGTCGCTCGGCGGCTGCGGCTGCTGCGTGATCCGTAGCTGCACCGCGTATAGCTTGCTCCCAGTGTATAGTAGTAGAGTCTCGCAGACTTCCTGTCTGAAAGGTGTATCAGATGCGGCTGTTTGCTGCTGCTTCTCTATGTTGTGCATTGTTCTCGAAGCTGCAACGGCTGCATGTGGCGGTAATGCCGAAGAGCGCTGCTTTCCACCAGCAGCAGCAGCATCTTTGCGCTTGCCTGTTGAAGAGAAGAACCGTAGACCTTTCTCGCCTGAAGAGACGCTGCACGATTGCTGCTGCGGGCGTCACTTCCTGCAACTCAGCACGCTGCTGCTGCTGCAATAAAGTGCCCCGGGTGCTGTGGACTGTCCTCACTGCGTGCCGCTACATTAACAGCAGCAGCAGCAGCAAGGCGGTGTGCTGTTGCTGCTTCGTCAGCGTCTTTGTTGTTGCTACTGCTACTACTGCGGCGCCGTACAAGCGTTAAGCTTCTGCTGCTCTTCAGCTGTTGCTGCTGCTGCTGCTGATAGGTGTCACATGGTAAGTTCTGGCTGGTCGGTTTGCCAGCAGCAGCGGCTACGCGTGCGGCGAGCGAAAGCGCAGCCCCCTCTGCTGCTGCAGCGCGCCGGTGCGAGGACCCATGCATGGAAGCCGCGACCTACCGGTAGGCGCTGCAGCAGCTTCAAGGCAGCCGCTGCCGCTGCTCGCTTCTGCACACGCAGCAATGGCAGTAGAATATAGCGTCGCAACAGCAGCACGCGCACAGCGCAGATGATGAAGCGCTCCTTGATGATTCGCAGCAGTCGCACGCGTCGCAGCAGCCACACCAGTCGGAGTCGCACGTGCATGAAGCAGCAACAGCAAAACCTCCAGCGACGGCGCGTTAGTTCGTGCTGCAGACGCAGCAGCATATGGGGATGAGAAGAACACTGCGTCCGGAGACTTCAGTAGAGCCGTTGCTGCAAGGAATGAACCCGCTTTGAAGAGTGAGGAGATCCCGCAGCTCACGGTGCCACGTGGGCAATCAGGCAGCATCTCTACGGCAACAGCAACTGCAGCAGAGACATAAAGACACAGGCTATGGTCATGCTGAAGTCTCTCCTGCAGCAGCTGAGAAAAACAGAAGAGATACCAACGCCAAGACGAAGCGGCGAGAACTGCAGAAGCTCAGTCAGAAGGCAGCCATCAGTATCTTCTTCTTTATTTACAGGATATTGCCAAAGTAAATTCTCTGGAGCGTCCGGAAGACAGGAGCAGCAGCAGACTACAACACAACAGCAACAGCATTGACAGAAAGAGGTGCACTTCAGAGCAGCAGAACTGGCAATGAGACTATGCCACACCCCAACCCTGAGGGAGAAAGTGCTGCGGCATTGGCGTCAACACGGGCCTACAAGGTACAGATGCGCACGGCTAATATACAGCAGCAGGACGCAGGAGAAGGATTTGCACAAATGTAAAGTGCTTGCAGCAAAAAATGCAATCTCCGACGAAGCATGCTACACACATAGCATGAAAGAAGGGTTATCTGCTGTTCCACTGGCAGCATCGGCAGCATCCCGTCGGCAGCAGCGCAGGAGACAGGAATTGTGAAACCCTCACGACCCGAAAATGTATCCACTGTCACGCCAGCGGGGGGGGCAATACAAACAGCGCACCACGAGCTCAGAGTACGAGCCGTAGCAGCAGCAGTACGTTCGACAGCCAGCACCATTTAGTTATTCAAACGCTCAGGCGAGAAGGCTTCACTATCCAGAGGCGTTGTGGTGAGCTTGCTGTTTTCTGTTTCACTTAGATACAGCGTGCCTCTACCCTTTGTTATGCTCGTGACTACCATTCAACCGTCATTTCAGACACTGCCTCAACTCCTATGATAGTCCCGTTGTTGCTGCTATTCGACTGTCTGTTGCTCCAGTCTCCTGTCTGTGTGCGCAAGCGATCAAAGTAGTCTTCCCTGCTGCTGCTGCTGCTTCTCTTTCATCTTCTAGCCAGACGTTGCTGCTGCTGTAGCTGGTGGTTGTAGTTGCTGTTACTGCTGCATCTGCTGCGAAAATCTAACCGAGTCTCCCATCAGGGACATGATCGACGTGGAGCGCATGCAGTCGTCGCAGCTGATCGGTTCTTGCTTCTCGTGCTACTCTGCCTTCCTCGCTGCGCTGCTGCTGGTGCAGACGAGCCGCAACAGCCGCAATGCAGTCTTTTCAATTTTACCTTGAAGACTGCAGCGAGTGTGGTGACAGTGGTAAGCGATGAGGAAAGCCTTTGTGTAAGACGTGGATGAGCGCCAGTGCCCGATTGCTGTAGCTGCAGACACAGCCCGAAGAAGAAAAAGAAAAGCAACACAGCAGAAGCTGGCTCACCTCTTTTCAAGCAGCAAAGCAGTCCACAAGGGAATATATATTATATCTCCTACTTCTGTCAGGAAGGCCCTCTTTTGGTAATGTAGGGCATATTTGCTGTGTAAATCTGGTATGGATTGGCACCGCAAAAGCTTCATCCCGCGAAACGACAACGACACACAACAAGACCATCGCGGCCTCTCAGCACTAGAGCTCAAGACGTCTTGCGTTGGTGAGTTTCGGGTGTACGTACACCGCGTGCAGAGCGCGGCACACACCAGAGAATGTGAGAGAACAGAAGGCACCGCGCCGCCTCTTCTTTGGAATCTTTTTTTCGCCTCTCTCCGCCTTCGAACCTGACGCACAAACGCAGGTCTACCCTTCTCTCTAGGCACGCGCGTCTCTAGGCGCCTAACAACGTTAACATATATATATATATATATATATATATATATATAAAAAGAGAGAGAGAGAAAGAGAGAGAGGAGGAAGAACTTAAGGCAGAAAGGTGAAGTCATCTGCGCTCCAGCCTCAGCAGAACTTGTTTTTGTAAGGTGTTCACTGTATCTTGACTATCGTCAGGCAGACAGCACAGCATCAATCATCCTTCTCATGAGTGAAAGGCAGCTTGTCTATCTCGTCTCTAGCAACACACGCCAACACAGGGTCTGCAATCTCAGCGGCAGGCGTCATTCAGCATGCACAGGGCGGTGAGAAGTTCTCCGAGGCAGCAGAGGCTGGACTGATGACTTCACGTCTGCACGGGAGCAGAGTTTCTGCTGGAGGTGGTGCTGCTGCTGTTGTGGGATCTAACGTGGAATAGCCCAGTCCACTCTCAACTTTGGCACGGCTTCCTACGGTGAAGTGTCTCATCTAATCTCACCCTCGCTGCCGGTTACAAGTTCCTCTGTATCTTGTTCAAGCCGTCTCTGTCAGAATGCAGGGACCTTTTGTAATTACAAGGCGTTAGTCTCTGTTCGTGAATGTTACCGCCACTCCTTCTCCACACACAAACCTTCTTATCTCTATCTGTTGTGTCCCTTACATGCATTTAAGAGGAATATATAGACACTGTAAGACGTAATATGCCCGATTTGTAAATATCCTTACCCACATACAGAAAGATATATATATATATATACAATATATAGAGAGAGTGATACGTGGGGTGTGCCCGGTGTTGCATGGTTTACGTCTCTTGAAAGGGGGTCGCGCCTGTCTTCGTCTGCAGAAGATATTTTTTTTCGCTAGTTCAAAGAGACCTCGCAACTGCATAAGACAGGTGGATGCTTCTTTCTTTTTTTCACCTCGCTAGGTGCACTGTATAGACCTTTTTTTCATCTGTTCTGCCAATCCCTTCTGCAGCCTCCTCATCGTTTAAAATGGCTGCATGCCTAGGTTTGCCAACTGTGTCTCATTCATGTATAATGCATAAACCAGTGATCTGCGCGACAGTATCCCAACACCTCCTCTCTGGTGATGAAAATTTCCTCCTTTCCTTATTATACAGGCGCAAGACCCTCTGTCTCTCTATGCATCATACATTATAAAGATACCTGTACACAAACGTGTAAAGCATATCTACGTATGAATACATATTGTTTATGCTCGCATGCGTGCATGGTTATGCATCCACGTTTTATATATATATATATATATATATGGCTGTGTTGGGAGCGTGTATACAGGCACACATATACCTGTCCTTGATCACTCACGCTGGCGAGGACGTTTCTTTATTCGTGTTGTTCTGCTGTAAAGGAAAGCTCGGACCCGCATCTTCGTGCCCATGTCTTCTGCTGCCTACCACGACAGGTATATCTCATCTCTCCTACTCCACGGACCGGCAACCTTTTTTTCGCCGCAACATCTATTGACGTCCGTAGGTAAAGGGGATGTAATTTTTTTTTCTCTTTTCAAAGTGCTCATATCTCTTATGCAGAGATATCCAGACAAGTTCTGCATACCTGGCGAAACAGAAGAGCCCGGTCGAGCAGCAGGGGACGCATGCTGCGGTTGGATACAAAGCAGCGTATAAAAATGAAGATGAACATCGCTGCTCTGAAGCTCTCCCATTGGTTGCCGCAGATCTGCAATGAACTGCTGACTGACAGAAACAAAGTGTCTCTTGCTGCTGCTGGTGCTGCTTGTCATTGCATTCCCCACAGCGGCTGCTACATGTGGGCTGCAATTGCGCGCCTGCGAACTGCGCAGGAGCCCCCCTGCGTTGCTAGCGCTGCTGGAGGTACTATCTCGCCTCTGCACCAGCTGAGGCGTCTGCTGCTTGCAGAGCCTGTAGCCAGACAAACTCATTAGGCTTTCGATCTCCGCATCCGCCTGCATGCAACAACACTCACACAAATCCACTTACAATGCAAGATATCCACACACCTACTACAGCTGCTCCACGCTAATACATCAATTTGTGTAAGCCCTTATTCATGCCCCACGGACTGCAACTCCTACCCACGCTTATGCTTCACTGACTTCTGATGTGTGTTCGTCTATCTGACTCTATGGCTCCATGCCGATATGTCTATACCCATCTGCAGATCATTCGAACCTCTATGATTCTATAAAACTAGATCTATCGTTCTATATTTGTCTATTCATACCTACCTGCACCTCGTGCACCTCTACTGATGTATACCTATCGCGCTGCATCCATCACTTATACCTCTCGTATCTCATCGATATCTCTATCTCTCTATAACAATCTATATCTATCGCTTTCCATCTGTCTATGTATATCTCTACTGCTCTATATCAATCTATATCTATTGCTTTATATCTGTCTACGTATATCTCTTTACGCAGACGCGTCTGTGTCTATATACCAAATATATACTGTGCGCCTGTATCTCTCTATGTTGATACATTTATGTTGCATTATTCATCGGATGTAATTTAGGCCAACCCCATAGAAAGGTAGGAACTCCACCTCTCTTGTTCCTTGGAAGCAAATGTGCACGTCTAGACGACATTCAAAGAGGCAAAAAGAATGATATGCTGAGAGACTGGCACGTTCTGGAACGCCACGCAAGCAGTCGAAACTCTCTCTCAGTCTCTCCGTTTTCTCTACTTCCATTTTCTCTCAGGCCTCTACATCTCTCCATACGTTGATTCATTTACATATATACACGGCTGCGGATAAACACATGTTCTTAAGAATGGCAGGAGGTAGCAGCTGCGCGCTCCGGAGGCACCACCTTCACGTGTGAACGCTCCACCAACAGCGCCTTTATTTAGCTCTTGTCTTCATCTCTCC